>QYTT01089034.1:0-12143 GCA_006980735.1 Dasypogon diadema | reverse complement strand
AAGATGAGAAATTGGTTGTGAGCAAAGGTTTTAGCACGCACTGGTTGTGTGAGATTGATGAACCTGGCCACAAGACGACCTATATTTGATTTGAACAGTTGCCAGAAGGGTTATAAATGCAGGAAATTATCACTCAATTGTTGTGTAATTTCCAAAAGATGAGATCTGCAGCCCACCCTCCTGGGTTTTAAGGAAGAGGGTGATAGGATCTTCCGTTTCTCTTTCCACTTGAAATTATTCAAGAAAATTTACAACACGACCACAACAAAACAGATAAATCTCTTCCACGTATCAGAAAAGATATTTTCCGTAAAGTAACAAAAATTTATTTACGATATTTTCGCATTTATATGGCGTTTTACATCCCGAAAGGATGAAAATTCCTCATGCATGAAAACAATCCAGTCCCTGTCTTTCGCATGTGGTGTACGTATCCTGGCGTGGTACAATTTAAGGTACATCAAAGCTGCCAACAGCAGTCAGTATATCTTTCGTTTTTTGTGTTGGACTCAAAATCTTCGTAACTTACGATTACCGCAACAGCATAAAAAGACAGAATTTTTTTTATGATTATCTCCAGAAGCGTGTAAACCTGGAAAGGCAACCGAAAGGATTATGAAATGGCCACTTTCTCTTTATTTATGTTTCTTTTGGGTTTCATCCCTTCTCGTGAAGATTCATTCGGAAAGTTTCATACTTTTCTGGTAGATATTTTCTGATGTCCCTCCAGCTTATCTCATACTTTCGGATGTTGTCCTAGAATCGCACATTAGACAACATCTGCTATATCTGCTGAATTGGCATACCACAGCAGATGCTATTGATTTTATAGGCAAAGGAGTTCAAAAGTGAAATGACCACAGGAAAAGTTGGCTACTTTGTTGTAGGCAAGCAAGATTCAACAGTTCTCCAGACAGTGTTGTAATTTATGACAGGATTTTTATAAGGATAAGTCTTGTAATTATTTTTATGGAGAAGTTTCTGTAGCAGAACAATTTTGTTTGCTTCACAGAAAGTGGCAAACTGTTGGATTTATCATGAACAGATGGTACGAAAATTAATCTCAGTATTCTTGGATGCTTTTGGATTATATTTACATGCGTTATATCTGCCTGTTTCAGTCTGGTCCTTCGAGCCGGATTCGAAAAATTGTTTGAGACTTTCGCTTTAATACTATTACATTTAACTTAATATAATGCAAAAGTTATTCTGCTGACAGTTTCTTTTACTCCATGCCAACCATAAATTTAAACCACGTCAATTCACTTTCAGGGTATTAGTAGCCGTCACAATCCCTCATTGCTGGATGTATAGTTTGCTTCTAATGTGAGTAGGGATTTGTTTCCATGGTACAATAGCGAATTTAGTGCTTTAATTGCCGAGTACGAATTTTCCACCGACATGATGTTGTACCCAAGCCTAAAAAGCTTTCTTGTTCCAACATTTATTGTAATTATCAACCTATCAGTATCTTATATTTTCTTTCTAAAATCTTGGAAAAGTTAATGTCTACTCAAATCCAAAGCCTTATATCTCAAAATAGTATGCTAAATCCTTTTCAGTCCGGTTTCCGTTCAAGGCATAATTGTGAAACTGTCTTATTAAAAGTTTCTTCTGATTTATGGTAGGCTCTTGATTAAGAACATATTAACACCTTGATGCTGCTTGACTTTGCGAAGAAGTTCGACAGCGTTGACTTTTCAATTTTATACTGGGAAAGATTTATGTTGGATTGAGAAGACTCTGGTTGCTGATGCTCTCTTTGTAGATTTGCTTCTAAGGCTTGTCAGAGTCATAATCCTTCCGCATTTTATCTACAGAAGACTCGTTTTATTCGGTTTAGTAACAAATTGACTAAGTTATTGATGGGACAACTACTCAGCTATCAAATTCTTCTTTTATTACAAAATTGTATTTAGAAAATTCGAAGGTCCAACAGAAACATCTTTAATTGAGTATAGCTTATGATACCTTAGTGGAAGAGTTCTGAAGTCAAGGAGTTTAGTTTCTATGGATTCTTAGCTAATTAACTGATTTTATTAAATCCTTTGTGAAGCGATTTTCATTTTACAGATAGAGGTATGCGTAAAGTTGAATGATTAAATAACCAATGATATGGGGAAAACTCTTAAGAGGAGTCATCATCAGCCTCATCTACAATGATTATTACATGACTTTGAACGTGAAATATTTGAAATGAATAGGACAATAAGATCTTCCTGCCGCAACTAGTATAAAAGCTTTCGTGAGAGAATGTCGTGTTAAAATGCCTTCGCCGTGAGAGAGCTTTTTAAATCGACACGGCAGTCAACGCGTTAACAAGTAAAAACGCCAAAATATACACAAAAAAACAATTACTCAGAATCAATAAAATCAGTTATTAATCTATTTCTTGTTTTCCAGGAAAATTTTTTGCCGAAGAACATTTTACTTTGAAAGACACGACACCTCTGAAGTTTATTTTATGGAACCATAGACCAAAACCAGGCAAACTGTTACATGGTACTCCCATAAACAGAAACTCCTCATTGCAAGCTTTCTCCACAACCATGAGCTTTTCACCTAAAATAAAAGCTCTATGGATCCATCTGCATGCTAAGATTTTCTCGTATTCTGTAGAGTCGGCTGTGTGACGCATCTGGGAAGGTATTAACCAATTCCTTAGAGTATATCTCAAGTGCCCGTAAAATACTTAATTTACATGGTAATATCAATGGCCTGCTGCCTATCAACCTGCATTCTGTTCGTGATTTTAAATTCCATCAAAAATTACTTCAGAATAATCGTCACAATTCCTTTGAGGATTAAAAAATGTTTCCTCTATAAAGAAGCTCTGGGATTATACAGAAAATGCTTTGGTTTATTTCCAGCTCAAGGTCATTTTATTACTTGAAAATTTAGTTGAGATTGAGGGTATCACAGGTTTTGTAAACGAATGGGGAATCTGTGTGGGAATTTTTTCGCTTAATTAGAATTTTTTCAAGGACTAATCTATATCGAAAACATTTGCTCGTCTTGAGAGATTTTGAAATATTTTTAATTGATTTGCTTTTCCAAAAAAAATTAGAAAAGGTGGCCTGTTGGGATGGCCTGTTCGCATCGCCTGTACTATCTGCGATTTCGGTACTTTTTAGACCAATTTGTTAGGAATTTGATTTAAAAAAAAAGTGCTGAAAGGAAAGGCGATATCGGGCTAGACCACCTACGTAAACGGATTGGTCTAAAAATGTAGTTTTTATTGCTCTTGAAATAATCCTTCTGATGGACAACAATTCTTTAGGAAATAACCTCAATTATTGTCTACCTCTACATATGATTATATATTTAAGAGGCAAGTTTGCATGTGTGAGATTATACCATTTGGTTTCATATTTGGTCTAAACTTCATTTTAAATTATTACTGGGTATCTCATGCCTTTCCATTCATTAAAAGAGTTCTATACCTGGCCTCAGGATAATTTTTTATGCTTAAGGATATTGCAGCTTTTGTATTAATAAAATTATCCAGATCGTCTAAATATACATTCAATATTTTTCCGAAAATGTTTTTTTTATTTTTTAATTGGATTTTCATATGTAAGTAGTTTTCAGAAAGAAATACATTGCCACCTACACAACAAGAAACCATACAAAATTCAAAACGATAGAAAAAATTTCAATTTTCTTTTTTTCTGTTCCCGGAAAACATAAGAAATTCTCCTTCAATGTCTGCCAATAATTTTCTCATTCTTCTGAAAGAGAAATTCATCCGCAAAATCCCTAATACACAACAAGCTGTGGAAATTGATTAATAGAGACAAATCTGGAATCGAACAGGCTTCTCTGAATATTTCGTTTTTCTTATAATATATTTTTCCCAAGAGGAATAGATCTCCTATTTTTGTTTTAATACGGCTGAGTGGCAGGGCACGATTCGGTTTCCTAATTTCTGGCAGTGGGAAACAATTAGCTGTTCTTCCGGTTAGACAAAAAGAAAGATGAATGGAAATGACAACACAAGGTTTTTGTGGAAGAAAATTTCGTAGGTAATTTAATATGACGCAAGCAAGAAGAAATCCCTTACAGAATATCAATCCTCCTTTTTGGCAGGCAATGGGATTCGATACCTATGGAACGATATTTTTTTTTTAAACGTTCCCTTCGTATTTTTATGAAAGAAGGTTTTCCAAAATAGTGTGCGTTGTGATAGCGCAATAATATCACGTTTTGAAGAAAGACGCAATAATCTCTTTAGACAAAAAGGGAATGCAAATGAGGTAGGAAAATCCTGAGCTACAGAAGTCTGTCATGTAGGGTTTCAGAATTTTCCAAGGCTAATGCTCGGCAATTTAATTTTTTTTTGGATAGAATTGTAATGGAAAAAGACTAAAATATAGTTTATAATTTTGTATGGTTAACTGCGATGTTGGATTGCATTTTTTATTGAGGATACTCTTATGTCTGTCTACCTGTCAGTCCGTCTGTCTGTCCGCGAGTTATCTCAAGAACCAATATATATATAGACTTGAAATTTGGTAGACAGATATTTTATTAAAAATGACAGATCAAGTTCGTAAATGGGCCAATTTGGATAACTCCTTCATAGGGTTGCCATATGAAACCTCCAGCTATGTCAAATAAAAAATCGATATTTTTCTTCTAAAACGACAACGCTTCGAAGTAGATGGATCAAATTCGGCAGGCAAGTATTTTAGTAAAATTTATATTTATATTGTTTTATATCCTGGCCGAAAATTAATTAAATCGGCCAACTCCTTCAGAGGGTTGTCGCATGAAAGTCTTATTTTTAAAGCCAGAAATGTAATTTTTTTTCAAAAGTAAAGCCGACTTCATGTTCAGAAGGTTTAAGTTTAGAGGAAGTCATGATCAAATTCACTTGTTGAGCTGATCTGGTTCTGAAACAATTCCTTTACGTATCTAATACTTCGCCATTTTTGTGAGTAAAGGGGATAATACGTTTTTTCGGGAATCTTTCCCAATTGACTTTTTCTCGCACTCTAAAATGACACCAAACTCAAACCTATCGAGTTTAGCGTGTGTCATTTAAAAAAATAAAATTTCATATCCTTTTTGATATGAAGATGAAATATCTGATACCTAATTTGTTCAAATTGGCTTAGGCGTTTTGAAGTGATAAGGGTTCTAACGAACTGACATATAACCAAAGCACAATGCAATGCCTTCTTCGGTTACCAGATCAAAAGGACCTAATGCTTACATTACCTTGGAAATTCAAAAGTTTACAAGGATTCCTTGAACTTCTGAATTTATTCTTGTCAATATGATTTTCTATGCAGAAAAAGGAATCACATAAATTCTGTTCTCTAACACTGAAGTCTCATTTGAATTGATTTGAAGTGGGCTGACATCTTGATGAATGAAACGAAATGATGTAAAGGTCATGGGTATTAAATTAGCATAACTCCAACAGACAGGTTCACAAGAAATAACAATAAAAACATCGAAATTCGAAAATATTAATTTATTTTAAGCTTTAGTGTTTATTAAATTTCTAAATTTTTTTTTTGTATTATTTATTTTACCAAATGTGGCTTGTATTCTTTTTTCTTAATAATTTTTCACAATTAATTCTATTTACAAAAATTACATGAAAAAATGTTAATATTACGTTCAAAATATTTTTTTATTTATTAATAATAGTTTTTAAATATTTGAAATGGAATTTAAAGGTCTGACTTTATTCACTTGTTCATTAAAATTTTGCTTAAAATTTTCTGCCCGTAAATTACGTAATTTGAAGATATCTAAAATGATGTAAATTTTTGGTCGAAATCCTCCTATTTGTTAATTGTGTAATTATACGTATTCCAAATTTCCTGGATTTTTCACGAAAGACATTTTGAGAATTTCCACGAATGTTTTAAAATATTTCCAAACAAAGATAAATTTCTAAAAGGACCTCCCTAACAATTTAGACCAATAAGCTTATTGCTATTGGTCTAAATTGTTGGGCCTACCGAGTTCTTGATATGCATTGCTTTGCTCAGTGATTATTATTTTTTATTAAAAATTAATTTTCTTCGGAATGCATTATTTCCGGAGGAAAGACCAAAAATATAAAGATTCCTTTGCAGACACTTATTCCGCTGAATCATGCAACAAATTCACCTTATTTTCTTACATTTTCCTTTATCTACACAAATTTCCTGATACAAAAGTTAAATTTTTTTTTTACAACTAAACAACAGAGTCTAAGAAAAGAGACTTGACCTCTTCTGTTCCATTTTCATTCCTCTATAGCATCGTTTTCTTCGTGATCGGAAGTACTTTCGTTTTGCAAAACAATCTTGGGCTGCTCTAAGGGAATAATTTCTTCCCGGGGAATTGCACATGTATTCGCCGTAATATTCAAATAGCTCGGTACACTTTTACCAGTATTTAGAATGGTGCAGCCAGTGAAACCTGTTCCACATTTCACAGGACTAATTGTACTTGCCGCTGTTGTGTGCAATCCTGTTGCAGGCAAAGATTGTGACAATGATGTTGGCTCTTTACGCTCTGCACACGAATGTATATATATATATATGAGATGTCCAAAGTGTGCATATAAACCCCAATTCATGATTCATTCCGAAAACAAGAACAACACAGTTGAGGCAATATTTCCCGGTTCCAGAGTGTGAATGGTCACAGTATTCCCCAGTGGTGGGTCATTCATAAACGGGATAAACATCGAATCAAAATAGCGTCAGCATAGCATAAAAAGAAAAAAAAGAAAGCAGGAAGTCGTTATCGTATCATGTTTTATGATTATATTTAAGTGAATGAATGTATTTTACCCAGGGGAGCTAGTAGCTTTGGTTGTAGCGGCAGCATGTAGTCGTTCCCAGTTGTGGCTGCACGGGGCTGAAGACTTTGCATCTGTGGTACTGTGAGGAAATCACCTGCAAAAGAAAAGTTCATATAAAGGATATTAAAATGGATAGTAAAAGGGAATTGTTAAAAAGGAAGAAAATCTCTCTGTGTGTATCTGTGCTATGCAGTTTGAAGGAACACAGTTGCAATATGGTGCATAGTGCTTCAAGTAATAAAGCGTGTTGGAGTTAAGACAGTTCCTAATTAAAAGTTTGCTGGTGTTTTCTCTTGGGCTTAGTGGGAATTACTTTCTTCAGTAAATACATGAAGCATGACTTGAGGCACTATGTATTATATTTGAACTTGTTTCATGGAAGAAATATTTAACAGTAAGTAGCCCGGGAGTTAGCTCACTTTGATCGTGATCGTTAAAATGTGCCGTCTGTCTAGGATATAAGACATTAACAACTAACAATTTCCTTACTCAAATACACAATAAGTCTTCTAAAAACAGAAACAGCATACACCATTGAAAGGGTGTGGCGTTTGGTAAGCAGCACTAAAGGACCCAGAGGCTCCTTCTCTATAAAAATACTCCCTGAATTTCTTCTGATGAAATTCTGAGATTGACACAGCTAAGCCTTTTGGGAACAGCTATTTGTGCCGGTGATAAAAGCTTACCACAGGAAACAAAACTGGAATCAACCAAATAAGAGCATCCCGTCTGGACGTCCGTCACTAGGTATTCTATAAACTGGCGGTTGGGTTCCTTTTGAGTAAAGCACGAAGTTCCGTAGGCTAGGCGTGCGATAGGTGATAGCACATCTGAATCACACTGGTTGACGAACTTCGGCAGATAATTAAGGAATGTCCTATTGAATCTCTACACAAGTCCGTCCAACTGTGGATGTATAAATGTTGTCCGTGCCCGCTCTGTTCCCAGCTGTTGTGGTAAGGCTTGGAAGAATGTTCTCTAAATTTCTGCCCTGATCGGGCATATAATTATTAACACGTTGACTGCCGCAATTAGCATAAAAGCTTTCGTGAGAGAATTCCGTGTTAAAATGCCTTTGTCATGAGAGAGCTTTTGAATGCCGGTCACCGGTAATCCCCACGGCAGTCAACGTGTTAAAGCACGCCAAATCCAGAGATTACGTTGTATATGAGTTCAATGGCGATAGTTGTAGCTTTTCGGTCAAGACCTGGGAAAGCTTCTGGGCATTTTGCGAAATAGTCTAAAGCTATCGTTATGGATCGAGTTCTGAGGAGTGGTCTGCGGACATTGAGGCCCACTCATTGAAACGGTGTTCCGATGACTTGGTTGGGAGTAGAGATCCGTATAGAATTCACGGAAGTGTTTGCCTAGATTTCGTCCCTGCCCACTTTGTACATTTCGGTCGATCAGGCTATGGCCCTCAATCAAAGCAATCCAATTATTTGAAAGAAGTAATTCGTTGCCAGTTCGTCTTCCCACGTCCATTGTTATTCGTCCTGCAATATTGGGTCAACTACTCTATAATCTTTTGAAAAGGAAGTATGTTTGAATTCTGGTGGAGAAAAGTACCAACACGAACCACTTTCTTTGAAAAATTCACCGCCCAATATCTGTAACGTCTGGGTTTCAATTATTGTTAGTCGGCATAGAGCAAACTTCATGGGTGAAATCTGTGCTGGTAGTAAGAAGTGACTGCGATATGTAACGTATGCAAATATTTGAGTAGTGTTCTGAGATTTTGAATTGGGGTCTGTCCAATGTCGATTTTTTCAAAGTATTTCAATTGCCCAGAAAGAATAAGCGAACCACATAAAAACAAAACTGTTGTAAACGTAAAAAAAATGTGCATATGAAAAAATTATAATAGTCGCGAGAAGAGTAAAAGAAGTAAAGCAGCTTATTTAGTCTTCAGGACCAGGCCACATTTTGCGGCTGTACACATATATCAACGTCCTTGCGAGTATAAAAATATCTTTACAAATTTTGTACACTACATTTAACAAAAATGCTACTGGAATTTTCCAATTAGATTCAACAATTTCAAAAGAGGAAATAAATGAGAAAAGTGAAGCAAAAGCAGAAAATTTTTAGCATAATTGTAGAAAGCAAAAAAAAGTGAGGTATTTTTGAAAATTTCAAGATAGTTTTTCAAAATAAAAAAAAATACATGAAAATTTTCGTAATTCCTTTCTACTAATAAATTTCTTCTTACCAGAAAAAAGACTGCAACATTTGTGTGTTTGGTTTTTTGACAATCAGAGGGTTGAATATTTCCTTTGATAACAAAAAATGTACAGGCTCTTATGCAAGGAACTGCAGCGATAAGTTTACGTCGAGTTTTGAAATTTTAGAAAGTCTGGAAGTGACTGATCCATAGAGTTATTTCCAATATCTAGCAAAGGCATTAAGGAAATTATTGTGAATTGAGCTTGCGATTCCTCAGAGTAATTATCCGTGAGTTACAATTTCTATTGCCGAAGCTTACAAGTAGACCCTTTTCTTGGGCACCCTCGGTTCTAACATATGAGGTCGTGAACTCCAGGCCCAGGAATGTGGATGAGGAACCAAATCTTACAAAAGAGTCAGTTTATTAATTTCCTTTGATTTTCCGGCACCCAGGTATCCTTGTAAAGCAATTTTATCCTAAACAAATCCTTTTATAGTAATTACTAAGATCCGTTCTCGGAAGTCCAAACCTTCAACCTTACATCTGAACACCAAATTTATTGTACACGTCCCTAAAGTCTAAAGTTTCTGCTATTGCTGAAGCGCCCTCATTGTAAAAATTAATTCAAACGTAGTTATGAACTAGAAATAAAGTAGAATAAAAAGATTAACTGTGACCTTTCAAACAAGTTCACTAGAAGTTTGTGAGTGATCCCTAAGTTCGTTCTCACGTACACTGCCCTTCAATTAATTCCACGACCGACTGAGTCCCTATATCCATATCCTATATCCTAAGACCAATACCCCTCAACAACCCATTCATCATCGAATAAAGCAATTATCCTGTCCACCAAACCATTCCATTCGTCATATAAACCACTTCCAATGAGCTCTAATTCTGCACCAAAGACAAATTAGACGAAACTCTGTAAGCTCCTCCTCAATGTGCTAAGTGTAGAAATAACTCACACGCAGTATACGTTAAGCTACGATGGCTCATAAAAATTGGAACTTGACCATATGAAAAGGTCTTAGTCATGGCCATTACCTAAGCTAGCTAAAGTGAGAAATCACAACATCCGTCTGGAATAAAAATCAAAGTCAGTTGGTTCGGCCACATCAAGTCCATCGTACTTTTGATACTGCGGACACAGAAGGGGATTTCACAGTTGGGTCTAGTAACACATACCCATCACCAGGGAAAAATCCAAAATCCTTCGGTGACCCATTCCGCTACAAAAGAGAACCTTCCCAAAATTGATTTTATATCTTGGTGACTCCCACATTTCTGGTCGTAACAGATTTAGGTAGAAGGGAATTTTTGTGACGACAGGACAACAATGGCTCCTCGAATAACTGAGATAACACGAATGGGGGCTGAAGTGGATTAGATGACTACACATCCCCGCAATTATTATTTCCACTTTGGTAGGTTAACGTTTTGGTCCTGGTTCTGCTTTAATGATATCCTGCTTACAGAAAAGCTTAATCTGGAAGTTCCGCATTCAAATGACAAGTATACCAGGAAGGGATGATACCCTGGACAAATTTGATAAAGCGAACCGAAATCTTTTCCCTGGTCCCTAAAAGACGAAGTTCCAGTAGCAAATTGTCTCGCATAATTATCCGTGCCGAGAGTGCTCATTACGCAAACAGGACACGTATCCGTGTTTATTGAAATTTAAGATGCGAACTAATGTAGAGGACTAACCGTATTGGGATCCGGGTGATCGCATAACAGCCAGTGGCACAGACGGCCCTTGAAGACTTAAGCCGATTACATTGACCCCATTGACGTGGCCTGAAATATTTTAGTATAGTGCCTTTAATGGATTTAATGTTACATTTTAAAGGATAAACGTGAAGGTATTACCTATCTTGGCGCTGCCGAATGCGTCCTTGAATATAGCCGGATGGGTACCCGATGCGTGTTGATGTTTCATAGCGTTCACCCGACGATTAGGTTGGCCTACTTCACGTTTTCGACGAGGCTGCTCCACTGGCAGGACCCGTCTCCTCTTCTTCGGTAGCTTCGAACGAGCCTGAAAGAGAACAATTCATTACACATGACGGAGTCCTTCTTTATTACTTTCAGTCGGCTCTGTGAAATTTTAAAATTTTAAAGTCATACTAGTCATATACACCCCGGATGCCTCCTTTCGCTCCCTTTCAATGTCTACACAGCTCTGTGCTCGGGGGTGAGAATTAAAGGAGCATTCCGGAACTGGATTATTTGCTAGTTGAGTTATGCTTTTAGGTCGTTTAGGAAATTTCTGTTGCTTTCCGCCAACGATAAAAATGAAAGAGCTTTCAACAAGATTTGTGACTATTCTTTGTAGTGAAAAGAAACATTCCGCTTGGTCCTGAGGACGACTATTACTCCTCCTACAAAAGCTTTAAAAACATTTTTCATACTCCAGTTTCTCTAGTGGAATTTTCTGGAGAGTTTTCTGTTTCCCCGATTTTTTAGTTTTTTTTGTATTCTACAAATACGGTGTACTCTGACTGAAAGCAGTTATTAAACAAAAACATACGAAAAACTCTGGAAAATTTGTAAAAAATTTTAATTGCGTCCAAACTGTGTGATATGGTGGTGCTTAATATCTGAGGTGGTGGTTATTACATGTGGGGTGGTAAGTGCTATTCGTCCTTAGTGAAATTTCCTGTGATTATTTGGTTGCTGTTGCGTAAATTACACCATTCTCGGAATGTTATAGGACACTATTCCTGCCACATCCGTAAATCATTCTCTGAAATGTGCTGCTCATTGCTCGTATAATGAACGGCATAAGAGTTAGATGAGGTTTTTTCACTTAAAGTTAGTGCCGAGTTGGTATAATGGTCACTCTGGCGTTGTGGCATAAAAATCATAAATCTTAGGGGGATGATAAGAAAAGTGTTTACGCATAATGGCTGGTCGCTTTCTGGCTGGTATTTATTTACGAAAATGCTATTTTCACAAAATACATGAAAATAAATTCAGGTCATCCAATAACAAACAAGGGATGTAGAAAAAAGGGGTGTTTTTTTCTGAAAATTAGTCGATCCTGAAGGTCCAGCTTGGTTCAGTGAGAAGTAAATTGAGAAGAATAAAAGTTTTTGAGTTTCAGTGTTATGCTTAGTTTCGTATAAATGAAGGCAAATAGTGGAGCTTAGAGCAATAAAT
>QYTT01089033.1:20397-62823 GCA_006980735.1 Dasypogon diadema | reverse complement strand
AAGCAAACAAAGGAAGAATTCAGTAATTTTTTTTTATAATTTGTTAAATCCCTCTGAGCCTGTCCGCGGTTTTAACTTACCTTAAAGTATACAAATTCGATTCAGTACCGGAGAGATCTTATGTGGTTCAGTAAATTGTACACTCTGCCTCATTCAGGAGGAAATCTCGATCTATGTCCTAAGTTAAATACGTTGAATTTATATCAAGTTCTTTAATTTGATTTTTTTGTCTTATTGCATCTGAAGTAAAAATTAAACTATTATTGTTATTTTTAAAAACTTCTTATATACAGACTAAACAACAAAAGTCCGAGGATTGCACCTTGTGGGACACCGAGATGTGAAAATTCACAAAATTGGAAATATTCACATTCTGATTTCAGTTGTGCCGAAATTTTTTCCGATCCAGATTGTTGACATGTCACTTAGTGTAAGCAGTTAATGTTTATTATAGTTAATTAACTACTTTTCATTAACGAACAGTCTACGTATATGAATCTCTAATCAACTTTGTCTCTAATTAGAAAATTTCTTATTACCACTAATTATTGCTAAAAATACTATCAAGCAAATTCCTATATCGCACATAAATCTCCATATATCAAAGCAATTTCGAAAAAAAACCAATCCGATTAGCCACAAAGTAACAAATCACATTTCCGCAAACTTAAAAGTAAGGCAAACTCTGAGATCCCAATTGTAAGCCTGTACACGGTCACGATCATGAAATTTATTCGACATAGCCGAAGAGGACTTCTGAAAATAGAATTTGGTTTGCATATATGTATGCAAGATCTTCATGCAGAACTCATCAGTAATCACCGTTATTTTGACTTAGAAAAGGGCATTTCAAAGAGATGATCGGCCTACATAATGTGAATATACACAGAGCCCCCATAACTGGAGGTAAGCCTGAGTTCTCGTTTCTTCAAGATGAGATCTCATCATCAGTCATTTTATCTTCATGAGACGATCGATAGCACTGACATGGACAATACTAAATGTGGGCATGGATAGTTAGATTCAACTGCATGCACCGTATAGAGAACGTGTTTGAATCTTGGGAGTATAGTGTTGCTAACAGATTTCTAGTCACTTTTCCAGTTCAGTTCTGTGACTTTTCTTTTGTTCACATTTTGAAACGAAAATGCCCGCACTTCGAAGATATGTCAATATAAATTTAAATAGTTGTCGGAAGAGTGTTAACCGTGCCTTTATGAATTACGAATGTATTTTTCTAACTTACCATTGCGAAAAAAGCTCATCTCTTAGAATATATGAATTTTTAAGTGAAATTTATGTACATAAGAATTTGTCGCTGAAAAATGGTTAAACACTTTATTTTTTCCTCCGCACTTCTATTTACCTCTTTTACAAGATTTATGGGATTTATAAGCAAAAATAGTACGAAAATGAAACTTAAGACTAAACTATACAAAAAAATATTATTATAAAATATATTTTATGATACCTAGGCGTAATTGACATGTTCTTTTTATGCCCTTTAATTCAAAAGTATCCTTTCCTTTCCTATCCTTATCTCTGAGGGCTCAAAGTTTTTTTTGGATACTAAAAATCTGATCATATTTTGCTAGTTGATTGACTGCCACAATTAGCATAAAAGTTTTCTTGAGATAAATCCATGTTAAAATACCTTCGTCGTGAGAGAGCTTTTTAAATGCCGGTCAACGGTAACCGGCATGGCTGATACGCAATTCTCTCATGAGCTTTTATGCTAATTGTGGCAATCAAAGTATTAAGCAATTGCAGCCTATAGTAAATGGAGAAACAGAAGATGATAATCTGTTCCACACTCATAGCATAGAGAAATCATTAACTAGAGATCCACTTCCATTCTGAAAAATGGTCAAAAAGCTTTTGCTTTGGGTGCCCTTAATGTAACCCGAATATTTCGTATTCAAAAATGTCGGCATAGATTCAGTAGTGTTCTCTGCTTGCCGCACCCTTTCGATCTTAGCGAGCTTTTAAAGCTCGTTGCAATCAGCTGTTCTGAATTTTCACCTCTATGTGATCTTTTCTATACCAAATACGGTGGATCGTAAAGGCCAGATAAAATCTTCTCCACCCAAGCTAAAAACCTGGAAAGATATAGTGGATATAGGTGGAAAAGGTAATTGTAGTGATTTTACCAGTCTAATTTTTGTGGGGTTTGATAAGCAGGCAGAAAACATTCAAAGCCTTCTCAGAGTGTCATAGGCTTTTTTAAAGGTGTTCCTTGAACATCAGTCCTAAATTCTTTATTTAGACCTTTATATTCAAACGTGATGGATGGAAAAACAGAAGAAGAAAAAAATAATCAACATGAGGTCTGGTAACTATTTTGTAATTATATTTAATCGGGCTCAATCTTAGGTTATTGTCGATAATGGTAAATGTGTCATAGATCATTACTTAGTCCTGTCAGCATATATATAATAATAATATGTATTAGCGAACATGTTGAAGAGAAGAAGACCCGGCATAGAGCCTTGTCGGGCACTAAATGGGATACAACATGTATTAAAAAAGATTCTTTTACATGCGAGATAATTTTTCACCATAAAATATGATTTCAATTGGTTGGACATAGCTTTCCAACTGCTTTGCCGAGATATGGTAAGATGCTTTTTGAATGGAAATCAGAGGGTGTACTTAGAAATTTTATAAAATATAAGTAGAACGACAACATGCCTCCACTCAACAGGAAAAACCGACTCAGCTAGGCAAGTATTAAAAATATTTGTGTCAGGACGCAGGATATGAGGCAAGAGGATTTTAATTGCATCAGAATTTTGTTCATAGAGTATTACGCAGTCACGCGTGGGAAGAAGCGATAGTGCAACTGGGTGTACACAACTTATGTTAAGAAGATCATGTTCCAGAGTGCAACTAGAGCCCACAATTGAACAACCTGGAGCTATTAATTATGTCATTAACTTTTTCAGGAGTATATTTGAATCTTTTTTTTATAGTCTTGATTTTATAAGAAATATATACAACACGATCAGTTGGACTATGCAATCTAAGAAATCGTTGGTACAGGAGTTTCCGTCCCTCTACCAGAACCTGAATTTCCGATGTAAATGATGGCACCCTCTCTGTCTCACTATATTTACTTAAAAATTTAGTGATCTATGAGGGAACAACAGCTGCAGCACAAAAATTTGTGTAATGATTATTTGTTCAGTATAAAGTGACGCTTTTCCATTTATCATTCTGTTAAATTGTTTGAAATCTCAATGAATCCCTGTTCTAGCGCAAGTTAAACATTTTTTTCCACACACATAAAAAAATTAAATAAATAATAGAAAGACACCGATTTCCTTTCTTTAAGGTGATGCGAATGCCGCGTGATATCTTACAAATTTTTGTCTCCAAACTCACCAAATGCCAAACACTGAAGCGATATAGAAATAAAACACTAAGTGATCAATTCATTTGATATCATTTTAATCGCTGCTTTCTTTTTCTTTTTGCAAAAGTAAACAAAAGCGACCACTACAAATTAAAAAACAAAAGATTATTTCGAAACACCTGTATAATGCTTTCATAATCGAAGTAAAAGTTACCGCATTTAACCATTTCAACCTTCGAGTATTAATCACCCTTGCATAACTATACTGAGACTTCTATCGACTATAGAACTATAGTATCTCTTATCCTTAATGATATTCTTCCCGATTAAAGTTGGAACGAAATGGCATTTTCATAACATGGCATTCTCAACAGTTCCAACGGGGCCAAAACCAGTTTCTCACCAGCATCTAATGACTATTTAAAATTCCTTGCGTATAGAATAGATCTAAGCAGAGAAAATTAAATTCTTCAGTGATTAAGATTGCCGAGTCTTGAGGTGATTGATACAAGTTACCACAAGTCAAAGATCATGTGAGTATCAACACTGCCCCCGTAATTGGCTATCCATCCATCTATCTACTTTTCTGGTAGTGTCCATCCATTCTGTGGAGATTACTGGCCAGGCCACTCTACTCCACTCGTCTACTCACTCACTGTATTCGTCTTATCAGAAGCTGAAGTTGAATGCAAGCACTGCGCGAAATGTTCGGCTCACGATCCTTATCTGCAGCTCATTAAGTCGGGAAATAACTGCAAGTTCATCGTTCATTGACTCTGGCTTACTACACTCGTACGATTGTAATCGAAACAGAATAGGCTAGCGTGCCTCTATGACCTACAGACTAATTTTGCGGCCATTGTCTTTGAATTGAATGCCCGCCTTCGACGTAAGATCATGAAAACGATGATATGCTGGGCGACTATCTTTTTTTCCAGTAATTTCAATCTCGCAGCTTCGTCAGTATCTGAGAGTATCGTAGTCGCTGCTGTTATATCGTCTCCGGGCACGATCAACGCGATCGTCAGCATCAGCAGCATCAGCATCTGGATCTGATGGCTCCGGTTTATGTCATGAGACATAGCGTAAAACATATAAAACGTGCGGTGTCCGTCCGACCAAAATAACAGTATTCGATCATGTTATGTCATGTGCGAATATACTGGATTCTGTTTTGGTCGTTCTACTTGAGCCTATTCCGTTGGATGGATTCAATTCCCATTGCTGCGGCTTTGCGTGAGCCACCTTCACATGCAATGGTCATACCTGGGTCAATTTCGTCACGCTATTGACATTAAAAAGTAAGAATTCATCACCAGGAGAATTTTCACATGCTTTGCATGGGTGGTAAACGTGGATCGGCTGAGAATTTTCCGGCTCTTTTATGCTTGGCTTAGTTTCGTTGAATAAAAGGCGGTTTTAATTTTTATTTTCTTGTATTTTGTGGAGCGGTTGGCTAAAAGAAGTACAAAGTAATTAAGTCGTACCAATTAAAGGGGCAATTTGTGGAACAAATGATTGGTGGTACGACAATAGCGAATTATGTTGAATGAAGCCACCACCAGATTTTCGTTTGACTTTGATCTCAGAAATATTTAAAAGTCTTCTCAAAAGGTCTTCTCAAAAAGCCAGCACTGAAAGATACACTGAAAAAAAAGAATCCCTACGATAAATTTTAAAATTTGGAATGGATTCAATAAATAGAAATTGGGACATTTTTGCGTGGCAGCAAATGCATGCAACCCCTAGGTTATCAAACAACAAACCTGGTGATCTATTCCGAAAAATTAGCGGTGATCATCTATTTACTTCGGAGTATCTGTCAAACTACGAAGACTACAAGAATTCTCTGCTTCCTTTACTGTCCAGTGGTATCATAATATTTTTTTAATTAATTAAATTTTATCTAGCCTGTTAAATGTACACAGAATTTTCTACAAATCATCCTGATCCATCTTCTTAAAAAACGGCTTAAATAAATATTATATTGATATTTAAATTATTTTTGATCATTACCACATCAACGATATACAAAACGAAGGCATATGTATGTATTTTAAAAAAGGAGCTTTAGAATTCCTCTACTACTGCTATTTTTCGACTGTCCAATAGTAATTACTGATAAGCCAACTGCAAATTTAGACGTTTCTGAATTAATTTGATATTTGGGTACCATCAATTAAACATCTTATGAAGATCGGTTTCCTAGTTTTTGGTAAAGGAGCTCGATTATCTACTTCCAACCCTAATGAAATGCTTTGCAGCTTTCTATTTTCTATTTTTGCCAGAACTTGTGGCAGGAATCTTAGTCAGTAATTAATTTATCCAACTACTTCCAACATTTTTTGGAGGAAAAATGGAGAAAATCATCGGCAGAAATATCAAGACCAAGATCACTTACAGAACACCTCATTTCAGGCAGTGTGCTAGGTGTCTACGAAGTTTGTTCTTCTCAACACGTCGATGGGATTAGAAAGTTGGATTTGTGACACAGCTTTCCCTTGGTCAGGTTCTGGTCTGGTCTGGGATATGCTCGGGCACCAATCTGGGAGAAAACTTGGCCTAATATTGCTGAAGGTAGACTCAGAGGAAGCAGGATTAGTCACAACAGTGGTTTCTGGCTTTAACCTCTTTATTTCAGATTCCAGATTTTATAAAATACACCTACCTAGATCCTAATGCAATAGTTCTAAACCTAGCCAGCTTAACTAGAGGGAGTTTTATCGGCCAGGGGAAGCAAGTTCCGTTATCCACGGACTAGTCCGGGTTCCGTTTTTCACTTGCTACCGCAGGAGGGAAGAGAATTGACTTCCGTTATCCATGTATTAACCCGGGTTTCATTTTCTACGCACTACCGTAGGCGGGGAGGGAAGTAACGTTTCATTATTCACGTACTACCGTAGGTGGCAGAGGAAGTGTTTATATTCTCCCAGTCAAACCAGTCCGGATATTAAGCAGATTTACTGGGAATTCTGATATCTGGACGGTTGGCTAGCTTGTAACATAATAAGGTACTGACTGTTCCGGGACTATATGCAACTCATTACAATTTTAGTTGCGAATCATATCATGAAGATAAATTTTAAGTTCGCATGCAGCTGTCGGATTCCTGGAAGATTATATTGCAAGTATTAATGATCATCTCCTATCTGGTTCCTTTAAAGCTATATATCCCTCTAATGAGGTTATGGTGGAATTCTTTCTTTTATTGAGATAAAATTTAGGACGCAATAAGGCCGTTAGCGTAGTTCACTATTTTATTCTAATTTTGCACATTTTTGTACTAGGCAATATTAACATTAGTGAAGTACATAATACAGCAACTTATTGGCTTCCTCACTTAATTTGCGCGCGAAGCCCACGTTACTCAAAGAATCAAACTTTTTCATTTTGTCTGCCACCATATTTCCACATTATCCACTAAACCACGAGCACTGAAATGAGGAATATATATATATATTGATTTAATTTTTGATTTGATTATTCTTTGATTTTAGTACTGAAAACAAAGAAAATTATCAAAATATAGTAAAAACCTATTGCTGCAAAAACTTTTTTTGTTTTAATTTCCCCGTTACATTTTAGGCCAGGACTGACTTTTTTTTACCAGGTTTTTAAGAGGTGAGAAAAATACAACTCTGTACCCCAAAAGGCGAAAAAAAACCTCACCGTGACACTTCAGACCAAATTGGTGAAAATTTTTTTTGTTGCTCTGATAAATTCGACCTCACCTTAGGTAAACAAACCTGCTCGAAAAATCTCATATCATCACACGTTTCTCCTTTCGTCATGATGAATATTTTTATGTAACACCGTTAAAACCACCGAATGTTCTTTTCTGCTCAATCGAAAAACAAGTCTCATGCAACGCTGGCACCTACATCAATAGGGACGGTATTAAATTCATCAAAGGAATATCCAAACAATGTTTGGCAATTTCGTCACGCCGAAAATTAGTTTCTCCACCTTGAAAATAAATCCGCCAAAAGCCAAACAAAGCTGCGTACCTCTGCCTTTAGTGACCTCTTCTTTGCCATTTTCTTTAAAAATCAAAAGTAAGAGGGTGTGAAGTGATTTGCAGAATTTTAACAAGAGAAATTTCGGTTCAGGAACGCAAAAAAAAAGCATAAAGTTACACAACAGGACCCGTTAAAAAGCAATCAGAATTAACGTAATTAAGTCTAGCGGTTTGGGACTTTTCTTCAATAGAAAATCTACAAATTGGTTTCCTTCAAGAAGTCTGCTTCAGTTATCGAACGGTCCCCGAAATTTGTTCACAATTGAATAATTTGTTACGTGATACGTCCGGGATTAAATTAAATTGCGATAACAATAACGAACTGAAATTGTTTGTGATTCAAAAGTGGTAAGAAGGTGTATAATATACTTGAAGCGGTACTTTGGTAATTTTCTTAAGAAATCATGACATGTTACTGAAACAAGTAAAACTTTCCAATTATGTGTCAATTGTTGTGGCATAATTGCTTTAACCGAAATGTCGCGGTATCATGTTTTCAAGGATGCTGAACATTACGTTGGCTTGTATGGAGCTTTTCGTAGTTGATATAGATTTGTGTTATGTCGGTGTAGAGTCGATCAGAGCCTCTTCTTCTTCAGGTTTTGAATACTGAATGTATATAATTTAACAGATTCACTGCCAACCGCGCACATATGTGGGGAGCTTTTAAACTCTCTCTTGTTAATGCATTTTTGCATATAATTTTCTCACGGAAGCTTTCCTAGAGAAGGTGGCAGCGAAACTGTTAACGTCCTAAGAGATTGAAATCGTTACTATGGCTGATTTTAATGCATCCAGTTTTGAAGGACCATTAAGTTATAATACGAACGGGTACCTGTCCCATAATATTCTCTCTCCAGTGTGGAAAGAACTGAGTAGACTTAAAAAGAAAAAAAGTTTCACAGATGTCGTAACGATTTAACTGAGCAGAAAAAATTGTGAAATAAAATGAATGTGAGTGGAGACCCTTGCGTTTAAGGTTTACCTCCAGGACAGCTTTCGGCTCCCTGTGGTTTTTCTGTCTGGAACATGTAATTCATCTTTTAGCTATATCCATTATTTTGTTTCGCTTCTTTGTGTCCTTTTTTGAGCCATACGTTCTCTTATAATAGGCCATACTACAACTCAAGTTATGCTCATCTTTGAATCACTGGAAAGTAGACGCCCTGCAGAAATGAAAACCCTGCTACCATGTGTAATGGGGAGCCACATCTCCTCAGACATACAATTGATAAAGTAGAACTCGGTATGGAGATATTAGAAAAAATCGATATCTTTAGGACCATCGTACATGGGACGTTTTCAGTTTCGGTTGTTGGGAGATTGAGCTTTTGGGAGACTCGGTGTGTTCTCATCTTACACAGGAATATCACTGTATCTGAAATTTCTAACCTCCTGGCTCTTCAACCTCCCAGCAGCCGAAGCGATAACGTACCATATATGACGGGGTTTAAAGCTCCAATCGCCCACGATGCAACCTTGATCCATGTCTAGAAAAGGACCATAGGATATTCTGTCTTCTGTTCAATGATTTGGAGTATCATGTTACGAACTGGTTCTTACCAAATCATCAGCGTATCTAAGATCGTGTTTGGGTCTCGACGACAACAGCTTATATTTCTCTAAGACAAAGACTGGGGCTCGTATTAAAAATCCAACATCCAGTCACAAATTTTGAATATTACAAACGTATCTCCGATTTAAATATAATATTTCAAGGGATGTTTTAAAGGATCTTCTGTTTAATTTTATTTCATTCGAAATTCGGACTCATTTCTAATTATTCTAAATATTATATTTTGAATGAGCGCAAACTGAAAATTTATTAGAGGTCATAAAAATATAAATATTTTCGGAAACGTGACGAAACGAATCACGCACTCATAAATATAACAATTCGTGCTAACATGCTCACATTGCCGGCTAAAATTAAACACAACAAATTGCATTAACTGGCAGAAACTGTTGAATTCCACTCTTTAACCATAAATAGGAAGTAGTTAGCCATTTACAGTCTACTGACATTGCACTTAAGTCTCTATGGTTCTTAGTTAACAATACCGGCAGCGATATTTGTTTATCAAGCGCACTACGTAATCCAACACTGCGCGTGTTCACCTTCCGTCCCATCGCTTCGTTCCATTACCTTAAAAAGTATTAGCAATGAAGCAACAAGAACACCAACAGGAAAAAAAAACCGGTCAATAGTGTCAACAACGAGGCATAAATAAAAAATTTGTCGCAAAGAATATTGAGTAACTTTTTCTGCCCAGCTGGATTTGGTACGGGTCCCCAGGTGTGTTTCAGGTGTGGGCTATTTTCCTCAGAATTATAACAAGCTGGGGAGAACAATTGAACCTCCAAGGTATATGAACTGTTACACGAACGATGGATATACCCATTTTCTGTTTAAATTTACCATAACAGTATGACTTGGATCGTTGCAATTTGAAAAGGCAGGCGTAAATGTTGGAACGAACACACAAAATTCCAACTTTAAGGTTCCACGCACCGAATGCATACCACGATTAAAGGGTACAGTTGCCTTCCTTATTCAGACTGATTGGGTATGGAAACGAATTTGTAACGTAAGTGTAACGACAATGATACTCAAGAAGGAATAAATCAATTGGAAACATGTGGGCATGACTAATTTCATCACGGCCACTGAGACTAAAGATTGCGGTGAAAATTAAAAATTCAATTGTTAAATTGGCAACACTGTGATATATCGGGCAATTATATTTGGACTAAGTGCACAGTACTACAGAAATTTAACTTAAAAATTTCTGACTTTAATAATGTGGTGATTAACAAGTTTTTTTTCGATGTTAGAAAATCTGTTCATCCGTAATATTCGTTACAAACTATCTAGTCCTGACTAACTTTAAAAATCGTTGACATGCTTCAGAAAACTAACACCAGCCATCGAGAATGTATTCTGATCTATGGGGCCAGTATTTGTTGACTGGCCAAGAACACAGTAAGGTGTGAAACCATTGCTAGTTACCAGGGTTTGCACTTTTTTTGTTTACGTTGTAATCAAAGCTCAGGATAAGTGGAAAGGAACTATGCAATTAATTAAAAGTATCGATACCCAATCTGTTCTAATTTGTACAGTTCTACTGTAGATGGAATCATATAACTTTACTGTGCAGTCAGGATTGATCTGAAAGGTAAGGAGTTGAAGGCAGGGAGTATATACCTATTACCTCGCATACAAGGAATTAAATCAGAGATTCCGATAGAACAGTATCCATTGAAATACTGATAAAATCATAAAAGAACATAAAACATAGAACGTTTCGTTGGTGCTCCACAGTTTCAATTTTGGAGATTAGCTTTTAGAGGAAAGCTTCCTTTTAGGTTTTCTGCCATGTGAATAATAATAATAAGCCTTGCTCTTCTTTAAGTATAGGAATTATATTTGTGCCTCCTGATATGAGCCATATAAATGATTACAAGGTGATGCTATAGCACAACTTTGGAGAAAAGGAAAATGGTAAAGGGAGTAAGGGAATTAGGATGATTTGAGGATATGCGAAACTTCACTGCGATAGTGGCATCACTGGACGTATGTTTGACGGAGTATTCCTTGCTGGCCCACGCGATTCCGGGAATCCTGACATCCTGAAATTGAGAGTACTTTTGAATTGATCTGAGCTCTCTTGTGGCTCCATACATTGCATCCTTGGTAGAAACTGAATTTAATTTCAATGTCAACGACTTTTTTAGAATACAGTCTTATTAAGGTTGAAACTTCGAATAACGAAGTGAATACTTTCTTTTTCCAGGTGCCATCGCCACTTACTGTCAACTCTTGGTCAGGATTCCGTTGAGCAGCATTAGCATCTCTTTCTTTTTGGACGCTTTTTTGAGTAATAATGTTAAACATTTCTTTCCGATGCCACGAATTGATCTCTTCACAATTTTCTTTGTGGTCTTCGAAGTTCTTTTTATCTCTTTTTTTTCGTCACATAGCCCTCCCCCGCTTGCGGTTCATTATTCTTCATGGCGTTATTAAAAGTTCATCCCTTTCTTTAGACTTCCAAGAACCCCATTCCATCAAGACCCAGGATTCCGATCGTCCACTGAATTAGTAGATCACGCTTTTCGAAATGAGCCATTTATAGTCCAAGTTATTACCTGCAGCTGCATCGATACATTCTTGACTGAACTCCACCTTTTCTTTCAAACAGGGCTGTGCTTAATACCATAGGGCATTGAATGAACCTTGGCTACATGGCAAAAATCGTAGGTAATATAGAGAGTACCTATCGTTATTGTGAAAGTTTTAACGAATGACGAACAAAGATACTTCAGTCCAACACCAGTTTTGCTAAATTGATTTAAATCTGCACAAAACTTTTTTCACTGCTGACAACAATTGAACTCTTTTCCATTTATCTCATAAACTCGAAGAAAAATGATCGTGACTGGTTGTTCTTTCTTTTTCTAAACCAGTGCGAAGTAATTCTATAATGCCATAAAGATCTGCTTAAAGTTTTGATGCTTGTCCCACTTTTATGAGAACAATGGACGTCGTGATTTCGGTGACCATAATTCCGGTGCGTTAATGCGACAATTTCTTTCGTTTGACACGACGACTACGCAGATAACATCACTTGTAGGAAGAAAGACTTTCTCCAAACTCTAGAAAAAAACGCTCTTAACTCATCTTCACTTTTATATCACTACCTGGGAAATTTCTTAATAGTGCCTTAAACAATGCATCATTTAACCCGATTAATAGAAAAGAGTGTAACGACCTCAACCTGGCCTTAAAAGCTTTGCGTGGAAACTTGAGGCGCGCTTTTCGACTGGTTTTCATTTTTCTAGTTCAGACGAGGTAAAAGTAGGTTTTCAGGGGACAACAAATTTTTCCACATTCGCATGATATAAGCATAAATATTTCGTCTGGCCTTGGCGACCGGCTTTTCATTGAAACCATTTTCCCCGAACCGAAGTGAAATTCTCGTAGAAACGACAAGGTATAGGCTGGAATTGTGCAAGAGCTCGCGCTCGATGGTATATACCTGGGTAAACATACGAGCGAACGGCTGCACAACAGTCGTAAAAGCGTGGAGATACCAAGAGATCTCGTGCAAAAAAGTTATTAGTTAGTCGAGTATATTTTTAAAGTTGTTGAACCTCGATGGACGGTATGTCGATAGATTTAATTAAAATACGTACACAAAATTGTTTTTAAATTTGCATTGCATAACATTTGTCCGCACTGGCCTGGGTGTTAAGTTTAGTGGAAATCTGACACTTGAGTTATGGCGGGACTTGTAAGTAATAACCGCCGGAAGAAGCCCCCATCATCAAGTACCACGGAACGAATTGCATTTTTAATATCGGCCATCAATATCAGTCGCAATCTTATCGGCAGTTATTTATGCGAACTGATAATCATCAACTAGCTTTATTAATATTAACAATATGCGCATAAATTTGAACTGAATAAAAATAGCCCTTAATGCTGCACGTCCGTCCCTCCCTCCTGACAAAATGATTTAACAAATTAAAGTCAAGCAGGCAGAAGGTGTATACATATGAAAAAAGTCCCAACTAAAGGGAGCAACAAGACGCTAAACTGAAAACTGGTTATGGATTTTTACTGCACAGAAGTGTACTGTTCATGGTACGTTGTGCGCAACTGGCTTAATGCAACTTGATATCTTGTAAAGATCTACTTTTTTCTTTAATCTTGTCTTGGGCGATGCAAGAACTAAACCAGACAGGGCAGTTTAAAGGAAACAGAAAAAATATTCTATCCAGGCAACCAAGGCGTTCACTCTGCTTTAAAGGTAGTCAGGTTGATGATGCACTTGAAAACATTCTGAAACAGGTGATGAACGAGAATCAGGGTGACTTCAATCAAGAAAAATTATTTTTTACAAGGGAAATAAGTTAAATGTTCTTGAAAGTACTGAATTTCAAAGGCCTTGTTGAGGGGAGTTGATTATCAGCAGATTCTCGGTTCTTTTTGCAGAAGAGTTGAGTCTCTCTTTATTCCGTGAAATGGGAAAGGATTTATATCCTTTTACACAATTGAAACTGCATCACAGGGTTTTTTTTCTTTAAATCTACGTGAGGTTTTATTCTGTTGTAAATTATCACAACACACGATAGGTATCTGGGATAGTATTAAAAGTCTTCGGAAGGGACGTTGTTAGATGTAACACTTTTAGAATGCCATAATGGTGGTATGTATACCACAAAAAATACTGGGAGTATTTGTATACTTTTGGTTTACAAAAGGTTATCTTAGATTGTGTGGATAATCTATGAACTTTCATCACAATTCAAAATATTTGAAAATTAAATTTTAGTTAGTAACTTATTCTGTTATCCGCTTTCACTAATGCCATATGAATCTCAGCAGATACGGAAGAATATGCTGGCCTTTCAAAACGTTGTAAAAAATCTTTTTTTTTTTAAATCAATCTGATTGCATTGAAAAGGATTCATTTCGATTTTATACCTTCTGGTACCGCATTTGGAAACTTCTTTCAATACAATAAACATGCGGGCTTGTAGCCGAATATCTCAGATAAATAAAAATAAAAATTTTGTGAAATCTTCTGGGCATCAAGAAGGATTCTGAACTGAAATCCGGGCAGTACTAGAAAGATGTGAAGGCTTACATTGAATGTTTGAGTGGACAACCAAATCCAATATTACAAACCAAAATAAAACCCCTAAAACTATCGCTACAGATAATATGGTTTGTGATTTTCCTTCTTGATATCATCAATCTTCTGTGTAAGCTTAGAATCCAATTCGGTGTGTTATACACATAAAAAGATTTTTACTAGAAATCATTAATGTATCACTACCATAAGATTAATTGTTCCTGTTGGGTACTTTATTTCTGTAGTTTCATTAAGGTCTGTAATCACATAGATAAGAATGATTCAGGTAAAAGTTCCCATTTGGAAGGAAAATTTTTGTACGCAGTAAAAGGCAAAAAATAATAACAAGATGCTCTACAGATTGGAATTTCTATTTCTGTACCAAGTGTACTTAGCTACTTGAATTGGAGTGTATATAAATCAAAGAATATATCGTGTTTCATGGCCTTAATCTAAAATGTTACAAGCGCAATGGCTTAATATAATAGTAAACCTCTGATTTATTAAAGTTTGAAGTCATTGAAAATCACAAGACCATTTTACTATTCGTAAAGCACAATATGTACCCTCACCAGAGCCAATTGACTGCATATACTTATTAAAATGCCAATTTAAACTGATTACTGGATGAAAGTCTCTCTTAAGTGCTCTGAAATTCGTAAATGGTTACCATGACCGAATACTGAAGGTAACACTTATAATTGAACGTGAAAGAAACATATTTTAGGGTACTGGAAATTATTTAAACAAAGGGGTCTGAGAGAATGTCATGAATCTTCGCAAAAATTCACTTGAAACCTTTCGCAATCGCACACACATATTTCATTTTTCGTTATTATTCGTGTGGCCTTTATAGAAATATTTTTTAATGCTGTTATTGTATCATACTGGGCCAAAATATCCAGAAATAGAATTATTTTGAGGATAACATGGTCGCCATTCATTTAGCAAAAAATTTAAAAGCTTCCAACTAATGTGGCATGTGAATGCACACATGTGAGGTCGCGTGCCGTGCTCCAATTACACACCAGACCTCTTTTTAATTAATGTTCTGTGAAGGTCATCAGTTGGAGCTAAATAGCCCCGTGGGCAATCATTTAAAGGAAGACTCCTGAAATTATGTTGTGGCTATCGTAGGACTTATCTTTTTTGTTTTAACGACCGCCTTTTTGGCAGTAAATTTAATTACTTAGGGTTGGCCATTTGTGATAAAAGCAAAACGTTTAACTTTTGTTTATGGTTTGCGTTATGTGAGTTCATCCTTTCAAATTTTGATGGTAGCGTGTCTAAATTTCCTTTTACTCCTTACGGATTGACGTATTTTGTATGGAATTTAAGTTTTTAATTAATTAGTACAGGATAATAAAGTTTGTATAGTAATGGCTCCCGAGAGGAAAGCCTAAAGCCTCGTGGTAACTATCGCAGTTGTCGATAGAAAACGGTAATAGAAATCTCCTTCCACTTTTCAAGACAGATGTTTCTAGGCCAATTTGTTTTCATAAAAGACATACTGTAATTAAAGTGCCGTGTTTCCTTTTGTATTGTTAGTGGCAACACAAAGCATAAGAAATCGTGGATTTAGAAAAAAAGAGCGGGTAGGTTCATCCTTAAAAATAAATTTAATCTACTTCGACACCAAATAAAGTCAAAAGCAGATTTATATATTCAAATTTGTTAAATGTTTAATTTGTTTCCGTAACAATATAAAATCGACAGTGATGCATTTCTTATGCCAGTGTTCGTCACTCTTGACGAAAAGTTCACCGCTTGCTTGATGAACTGCACGAAGCAGTTGAAAAGGAGTGTGCTCAAATTGTGGGTTTTATCTGGCCGACGGTGTCTGAACCACTAGCAATACCTACTCCCCTCTTTATTTATTTTCGGGTGGATGATCAATAGGAATTGACGCTTCATGTCCCTTTGTGTTCCTATATAGATTTTGTAATTCCATTTTTTCTTTAGATAACCATATGCAGACATGGAAGGTATTACATGACGTTAAAAATTTTAGTGAAAAATTCTGTCGAAGACTACTCCGGGAAAAAACCGTTGAAGACTTTTTGTAACGATTATTAACAGTTACTCATAGTTATTTGTCAACCTTCTAATTCCTGTCCAGGTTGAAATATTGTTATCTCTTAGAAATTCCTGTCGCTGGAACCTTCACCCAAAGTCCGAGCTGGTTCGTACAGCAAACGTTCACCTTTTGGCAAAAACTCTATTTTGCTCATCTGGTACCATGATACACCACTATCCTGAAAAAATACTGTGGAAAATATCTTCTGGACCACACTAAAACTGTCGTAACTAGGTTTAAAAATTTGTGCTTCACTAGTTTCCGTTGATACTCCCCCAATCTGTGAAACTTCAGCTCTTCACAAATATAGTGATTCTGGTTTTGAAATAGATTCCTAATAGTTAAATTTTTTTAATAATCTATTTCTTCCAAGAAATATGATGGGCTTCGTACTTGTACTTTACTTTCAGTGTTTCATATTTCTTTCGAGATCAAAATCAAGTTCACCTATTTAAAATTTGTTTAAAACAATTATCAACTCTCTTTTACTCTGTAGACATACCTTTCTAATTTTTGCATTACTTTCAGTTTCTTAAAATATCTCTGCATCATATTATATCTCATTTTTGTAATCTCTTCCAGGTAAGGTTCTGTACGATTTACAAATTAAGAAAAACAAAAACAACACCAGAGTCGCATCAAACCGTAAGTTAAATGTCAGCACTCTTCCTTTGTATATGATTATCGCAATTACATCATCGTGACATCATCATCATATTGAAAATAGTTTCGTAGGAAAGTGTGAATGACAAAATAGTCAAAACCATAATTTGCAGAAGACGTGTAGCAAAATTTCATACCATCTTGAATGTGCACTGAAGTAACAATTTAGATATTAAACGTGACTTACTCAACCATTGCGCTCATAGTGACCATAAAATTATAATTTTTTATGGAAAAAAGGAACAATGGTGATTGCATATTTCTGGTCCGGTATTTTCAAGTTTAATGAATAGCATAAAATACGGTACAGAGATTGCCACGTACTTTGATTAAAGACCAGAAGCACACCATGTATCTTTTAAATGAAATTACCAATTACCTACATATGCGAAAACGTGAAGTATCTGTCATAACTAAAGGTTGTTCGTACTTTGATACTGGCCAAAATAGATTTTGATACATCTTAATACCGCCTCTTGAGCATGTCACTATCATTAGCCCATACATTTCCGTCGTTAGTCGGTGCTTGAATCCCATCAACCTTGAATGGTTTTTCTGAGAGGAATCAATATCAAATGGGTGTGTGGCAGCTGGTTAAGCCTAAAAGCGTGAATTCCGTTTTTTGCTGTATAACATTGTTACGTTAGCCTTCCATAAGATCAGCAATTACCTCTTCTCAAAAACAAAAAAAAAAGAAAAGAAAAATTGCCCAGTCATTTCACCTTGTCAAATTTACACCTTGACACTGTCCATTTCCATTTGGTGTCTGTTGACACCGTATGACTATCCTATAAGTATAGTATGATAGAAAAGCGATCTTTTATGTTACTGCTTAGATTACATGCCATTTAGATACACGATTGGTGGTCTCCATGAATTGATTAATTTTGCATAACGGAGGCCGGCATTTCGTTCAATAATTGAAAAGGTTAATTGTGACAAATCATTTCATTCTGGTAATACCATTTGCTGGAAGGATTGAGTATCTTTTCTGACAGTGGTGAAAAGGTCAGGTTGGTACTTACCTGTTTTCCAATCACTCGCTGAAATATTATTTGTTTGGCAATTTAAGAAACTACGATCAGACAATTTATGTAGACAGAAATAGCACTTTGCAAATATTATACAAAAAGATAACTACATGTCTATTTACAAATCGAATTTTCAAATCACAAAATTCATCAAAGTCTTAAGTGCTTTTTCTAGTTGGACAAATTTTTCAATTCCAACTTATTTCTAACATTTTCAATTTGTTTGTTTGCATATCTAATGTTTTTCGAATGTATTTATCTCATAATGACTTTTTCCATCATCTACATTATGTAAATAATTACATGCACAGGGTATATATTTCGTTCTGGATAAAAATATCGATTACACAGTGTTACTAATGTATTCAATTTGTAAACTTATAAAATTTTGAAATTTCTACATTCGTACATGAATACATGTATATTACTAATTTTGCTCACGTACGGAATTTCATATTGTATTGTTACAGCATAGATCGTTATGACATTATCTTATCCAGGTTGGGTTAATGCTTCTCTGCCTCGGATATCATTAAGATCGTCATCCCTGTAAGCTGAAATCTTTATATATTATAGCTTCACAGGAGTAAGTAAAGGATGTACTTTGTATTCTTCAGTCTTCATGTGTTATGTAGAAAATAATGCAAATATTTTAATTTTAAATATAATGACACAAAAATGGTTGTTAGTTCTTTAAAATAAGAGCTTGTACCATTTTGTGATTATTAGTCGTTTATCTGGTCTCTTATTGCTACTTAGTGGACCACCACAGGGTTCGTTTCTTCGCCCTCGAATATTAATGATCTTTATGCTAACTCGCTGCTTCAATCTAATGACTTACTTTTGATTACTACAATTTTTGAAAGTTATAGTTAGAGTGTTTTCTTTGGAATTATTTTTGAGAAAAGTAGGAAAGAAACCCGCGTCCAAGAAAGAATTTTTGAACTTGGTCGGATTTTTTTATTTTCTAGCTTCGGTTTCAAAACTTAATTTTATTGATCACTTTTCTTTAATTGAATTGAATTTTCTCAAGGTATTTCAAATTTTTCGGCTAGGTACTTCACTATGCCTTCTCCACTGGCGGATTATGGTTCCGGCCTTTGGAACAGCGCTTCCTGTTTTCCCTAGATGTCGGCTTTTTTCGGTGCCTGTATGTCTCCAAAATGTTATCTCTTCCGATCTAATCGAATCCATTAACTTTTTGTACATATTCCATCATTGGGGATAAATTCACCTCCGTCCAATCCATGCATCAGATCGCCGCTTTATTTCCCAGCGCAATAAGGATTATACTTTCTTGCATGCCACCTTCCTTTAGGCAGTCTAACGTACAAACCAGAGCCAGCATTTGTGCCTAGTAAACTGGGGTGTATCTTCCCAAGTTAACATAGGAGGATATAGTTAAGTCCTCAAAGAAGATCCCTGCACCTATCTCGCGATCCCTCCTGTTGGAGTAATTCGCAGAAGGATAGATCTGACCGTCACTATATCTAATGGCGAGATACCCCCGTCTTAGTATACACACTCTTCCACATTCATGCAACACCTCCCACGCTTTTCTGATCTTTTCCTCAATATGATATCTCCAGATCAGCTTCGAATTAATTTTTGGCTTTCCCAAAAACATTGATCTCATATCTAAAGAGTGCCGCATACGTGAATGCCTGTTCCTTCAATTTTGAGAGCGGGGTTCAAACTGTGATATTGCATAGAAAAGGAGATAATACCCTGCCTGTCAACATCCCTTTTTGAACCTTTTTTTACTCTCCGAATGGGAGAGGTATGGATGTCCTTGACACATATTATTCACGCTTCTAATATACTCGCACAAAATAATTAGGATATCAGCGATTGTTACCTGTTTAGATTTTTGAGTAACATGTGATATGTAAAGAGGGGATTTCAGATATACAATGGTGAAGAATTTCGAGCTACTATGGTACTAACGAACTACCATTCAATTCAATCGTCGCACAGTACCTTGCAAAAAGAACATTCAAACAGAACACCCTTTATACCTTCGGTGTTATAGCCTGTCTGACTTTTGAATACCACGTAATGATCTATGTCTTGTTCATTTATGATAATTGAAATCCTGTCAATTTCGGGACAATACAAAAAAAGTCGAAAATTTGCATTAATCATATTTTGCAATTTCATTTTACAGGGGTTTCCAATTAGGGGACGACCTGCTGCATAAACATATCATTGAATATAACGGCAAAATTCCACTTTAATTAGAAACATTCATCAAATATTTATTTGCCATCAAATCTACAGTTGTCAATAAAGTGGACCATGGTCGTTCGTACTTTTATCACCGAGACTTTTTACTCCTCACCTCGACCTGTGGCACCTTGGCCTTTTGGAATGAGAGATGATCAATAAATAACTAATTGAAAAATCCAGGGAAAAATTAGCTTTCGTTTTTACATTTACACACTTCACGATATGTAAGCACTTTTATTTCCACGATTAAACTTATCTGGAACACATCCAAGAGGAGTTTTGCCAAGAATAATTAAGTGCCATGAGCGGGAGAATGAAAAAGCGAAATTTTTCGTAACTTCACGGAAAATGAAATCGTTATTTATCAAAATCAATTCAGCACTTTAAATTCATTTTCACCTTCTTCAGACAGAAAATTTAGTACAGGTTTTTAAGTGGTTTAGTTTGAGTTTATTAGAGCGGCAAAAGAGCTATTAAAAATGTGTTAAAACGACATTTAAGGTGCTAGACCCGGGAAATTGTAGTTTCTGATCAGTTTTTTTATTTATTCGATATTTCATCGGTTTTAAAGTTTTTTAATACTTCTTACCACTCAGCACTTTTATCGGAAATATCAGGGAAAAACCTTTTAAAGTTATTGCGTCATTCAGCAGTAATTTACTTATGAATACTAATCAAGTTTTCTCGGGAAATTTATTTAAATTCAATTTTTAATCGTGAATCATACAAAAAATTAAATATACCCTAGTCATACGATACTTGCAACTCTGGGTTCAATATTAGGGTTTACCACCAGTTAAATCTTAAATCTCATACAATTCATGAGAAAACCGGAACTACTCGAAACATCTCTGTACAAATTTGATGAAATTGGAAAACTTTGAAGAACATGAAAACGCCCCGTTCTACTCAATAACATACAGAATTTTTCAAAGCAGTATGCAATTTAGAGCTTGTATCTGAATTGAAAAGCAAGTACTGAATTTTATTAGCAACTGTCCAAAAGAAATGTCACGTCATCAATACAGAAAAGAATTTTCATGTGCTTTAAGGTTGCATTTATACATCATTGATATATACGACAACAATAGCAATGGATCGAGATGACTACCTTGAGGCACACCTTCTGTGTTGTGAATTTTGTCAGAAAGAGCTTCACGGAGCAAAATATACCCCATTGGATCAGTTAAATAGGAACATAACTAATTAATAAAATGAGCCAAGATGAGACGTCAACAAGACGGACAAAACTGATGCAGTTGGAAGCTCCGAAAATGTGGACAGGATGCAACTAATCATCGCGTCTAAAGCGGATGTGCTAAAACGACTTATTGACTTGACATCCATATGCTCAACATTCAGGGTGAAGTGGCACCGAAAGGTACTAAGAGCTCAGTCGAATCCATAAAGATCGTCCCATGCCACCACATAAAAAATTACCAACTCAATCTTTATCACCTTAAGGTGACATCGGCCATGATTCTTCGCTTCTTTGTAGAGGAAAACTTGGTATGGTATGGTAAAGCAAAGAAGAACCAGCTGAAAAGAACTCTTCGACGACAAAAAGTGCGTCGTGGCGGGATTTTCCGCAGAAAGGAAGGTGTCTTTGAGGTGAGTCAAGAGGGCTACATGTATTTTCACGTCCTGCACATCTTCGGGCCTATATTGGATATTTCTTTAACCTTTACTACAGTAGGGTAAAGATACTATTGTATCCCGACATTGAATTATGTCCGACTGTGCCGCATAGGCAAACTAAACTGATGAGTAATGATCTTCTAGAACCTTTTATAATTGCTGCTTTGGATGAATCTCCCATAGATTGAAATTGTGACACTAAGTGCTCATTAAACTAGGAAAGTTCCTCGAAAATGCAATCGTTATTACTTAATGATGGGGTACTGTAGCATAGCTTCGGGGAATATTTATCACCAGTCTTGCGACAGAGAAGACACCGTTAAAGTGAAGGGAAGTCAGACTCGAATTTTCTACTTTAAATTAAAAATCTAAAAAGGAAATTCCTTAGTTCCCGAGTAGCTTTAAAAATTGCGCTATACTCCAAGCTTTCATAATAATACAATAAGTATTTAGTACTTAATAGGCCATTATTCGCTGAAATCAGCCTTCAAAAATACTGAGGTGGAAAATTCCTAAGATGGAAATTTGATTAAAAAAAAATAAGTTATTGCATATGTTATCATTCCTAAGGCTAATTATGATAGAAAGTGTGCATAACTTTACTCATATATGCATAACTGTTAACCGTGTTAAGCAAAATGGGTTAAAACTCTGCGCAACAGAAAATAAGTCGGATAAAACAAAAAAATCGTGTAAAAGAACCTTGTAAAGTCGCGTAAAAAATAACCACATAAAAATAAATCGCGTAAAAAAACGTAGAAATTGATTCAGTTATGTAAGCAAAATTCTTCGATAATGTTATGGAAAAATGTCACTTTTCGTTGGAAGAGTATTGGAAAATGTATCTGCATCTCTACAGAGCGAATATTATGGAAAGTATCCACTACACTCGATTCAAAAATCCCCTGATCGAAAAACATTCCCATAAGGAAAATATATCCAATGGTCATGAGTTATCATATGAGATACGTTGTTTGGAAGGGTGCCTTGGTATCGGTACCTCCATGTCTTAATGATATTAGTAAACCCACGTAAATAGTTTGCTTTCATAAAATATTCAATGTTCATGCTCAAGGCCATGGTTTGTAATTTCGATGGTTTTGAAGTAAGACAATTTCAATATTGCTAGATATATTCTACTGCAAGTGGAATTGAGTTTATATCCGAGTTAGAGAAAATGTTGCTTTCATCTATATTAGAATACAAAATTATATACATATTTATTGATCCTACTAATTGTTTGTAAAATTGCCTGAGGTATTATAATTTGAAGCTTTTTAATTAAAGGACCTGTATATTGTCAATATTTTCTCGTTACCACATTTACTATTGTTAAATGTTAGTCCTTAAAATAATTTCTGGCATTTTTTGCAGTGAGTGAAAGATGTAAATCTTGTGATCTTGTGATCTTGTAATGATCACAAAAAAACACATAGCTCAATATTTGTATGCAGGCACTCTTTGATCTCGACCATTATATTTTCAAGTGTTATAGTTTACCTCAAAATAAGTAAGTCAGCACAATTTGAAATGCAAATCTCTTGAAAATTTCCATCAGTCCGAAACTTTTGTTCCAGAATTAGTATAATGTGTGAAATTAAAAAAAAATGAACATTTAAAATTGGGACCATTCCATTAATATGCATTAATTTTTACCAACAATCTGCTAAATGGATCATAATTTCAGGTACCACAACAGATATTGACCGAAATATGGAAATGTGCCCGTTTGAGGGTAATCGGTACGATATACAAAATCAACGAAAACAATATTCAAAATATTTAGTCAAATCGTTTAACTTCATTAAAATATTCTTCTTTATTGTAATGGACTTTGTAACATTCTGACACTGCTCTGATAATAATTAAATGCAACTATAAACCAAGCCACCGATGATTCAAGTGAGTCATTTCTTCAAGGCCTTCATTCGTTAACAAAGATATGCATTTTTTCTTACCTTTTAAATTGTTCACTTTAAATTATTCGTTATCGAATATTTTGCATATAATTAAAAGAAAATAAGCAATTTATAACCCGTTAATTGATACTAAGTGGGCGGTAGCTTATACACCTCTGTTTACAACAAAACTAAAATGAATGAATGTAAAGAATGCAAAATGTGTTGAATGCTCAGAATACCGTGAAATCACACTCGTTCTTGAGGTTCAGAAAATTAATATTGTCATTAATTTCGCGGCCAGTACTCATTTAAAAGAACCAGATTGTCAGGAATTTAATATGTGACAATTTGTGAATCAGTAATCCTCTTCAGATTGTTTACTTTAAGTATTTGTGAATATGGTTTTTGTTGATGACTGAATACGGTTTGTATGCGAATATTTTAAGACAATGCTCCTCTTTCAAGTATACACTTTGTAAAAATGTATTTTTATAGCGAGGATAATATTAAATATTGTTGTATATACCAAAATAGAAACTCAATAGATTTCTTACTGAAGCCCCTCTTACGGAAATAGAAAATATTTGAAGAGTGATTTAAGTACTTTGCATACACTTGTAGAATATCAAGCAGCATATCTCATCTCTTAGATTAAACAGAAATCAGGACGTACTTTTTGATGCCTCTCTGGTTCGTCAAATCTAATATTGATTGATTTTAGTTAGCATTAGTCGATTTTCGTCTTACTAAGAATTTTCTTGATAGCTAATTTTTTTAAATACCTAATATAACAGTTTACTCAATATAATAGTCAATATAACAGTTTATTCAACATTGTTGTACTGTTTTTATTATGCTTTCATTGTAAGGTTTGACTTTCATTTTGTCTCACCGTATTACTATATGCTGATGACCAAATCCAACATGATTCGAAACAAGATATACTTTGTTGTCACATCATTTGATGATATTACCATCTCATATAATTAATCCATTAAAATAAATATTATGAGAATAGAGTGCCTGGAACAATGATACACATAACATAACTATATATATATTTATATATTCAAATAGCCAGACTGCACTTAAGAACATATCCTCTCCTGAATTCAAGACGAAGCTAACATGGGAATGTGTTCAAGCACTAGCTAGCATCGGTGCAGGGAACCACCTAAAAGTATATATGGTACCGGGGCACACAGGCTTTAAGTTAGCTAAGAAATGTGCATCTATGTCTCTTTTTGGACCTGCACCTTTTTGTAGGATCTCTTTCAGAACTACCAAACATGCCCTTTACATCTGGATCTACAATAAAGTGGACCAGAGGTTTGTCAAAAACTACTCACAAAAAAGGACTTCGGAACTATTAAAAATTTTTCATCACTGGATTCAAGAAAAATAACACTTCCAGTGCATTAGTGTGGGGAGGCGGGTATATCTTTTGTATAAGGTATATTGAAAAATACCATGAAAATACTTTAATATAAATATATTTGTGCAATCCCCTTGTAAGTTTTACTTAACCTAACTAAAACCTTCGAAACTACAAGCCATGCACAAGAACAAGAGCAAGAACGTTGAACTTTTGTTTATGAATGCTTTAAGATAAACGAAATTGAGCTTACATACTTCGTCAGACCTTATACTACTATCTCGAAACATTCATTCTATTCTCCTGGTTTCTGTTAAGAAGAGTTCTTACACTCTACCTAAAAGTTCTCGAAATTCATTATGAAATATCTTGCACATCCTTGGCGACAAATTAATAACTCTCCCTATGGTTGCAAAAAATCGTAGGCCTAATAGTTTCTTATCGTATTTTCTTCAGCCCGCGTGCAAATTACTTCAAATATGCCAGAACTAGTTCGTTAGCTTCTTTGATCAAAGGCACAATATTTCAAAGCATCAATATTACTACTTACTAACTCTACTATTGTCATATAACAATATAATACTATGATATTATCCAAACAACCAATCAACTCTGTGCTTAGGTTACATATCTCAGATTGATTAATTGAAAATCTGAGACTAAATTCGGTAGTATCAAGATTGAAAATACGTTTGCTCTGTATTGATGAAATAGTATTTCTTTTGTATTTTCGATATGATAACGACAGTTCTAAATTTTTCAAAAAACTGAATTGGTATAAAAAAAGTAACAAATGTTCCTCCCATCTACTTTTGCATCGAAATTAGTAGACTTTTTAATATGTTTTGGCTAACATTTCTTCAGATAACACAAAAAATGCAATAGAGTGGTAACATTATAACTATAAGCCTTAAATAAAATTACCATTCTAGGCGCATGCATTATGTAAATAATTGCCACCGAGAGAAATCACTCATCAATAAAAGTCTCCGGTTTTCTTGAGGTTGGCCTTAGCTGCGCAAAATGAAAAAAAAAAAAATAAAATTGGCATTAAAATAAATCCATTTTTCATCGTCACGTATCGCCGTAGTAAATTTAATTTCAATTTCACTACCATTTGCCATCAGAATAAATACCGACGGACACTTACCCATCCCTCTGGGATTGTGTTTTCTTAAATGCGAAAGTTCAGTAAGTTAATTGACATTCTTCGGAGAATCAAATCAATAAAAATTTCTGGCTGGTTAATTTTACAAGTTTCAGCTATAATTCAAGCGGAACAATCGAATTTCATGGCATTACCACCTTGGCTACGTTAACAATGAATTTCAATGTTGAGTGCCATCGAACCTCTTTCGGTCCGCTATTAGGCGCTGAAGGAGAGGAATTTTTCGCCAGATTCCAATTTGTCTTTTATCAGTGAATCCGCTACTGTTGCTCATAGATCAGCATCAGCGTCAGCATCAGCATTAGCACAGACATTGGGGAAGCCGAACTACAAATTGATCACGTCTACATCTCATTACTGAGGATGATTCGATTGAATTTAGGGATGGCACAGAATGGTCAACGAATCGAACAATCTGAAATTGCATAAAACACGCCAGACCCATTGGGCTAAACCCGCCACCTGGAGAGGTAGGTACGTGATATTACCAATTCGGAATTGTGTCGACAGCAAAAACTGGTGGACTTCCAATAGTTGATGAATTTATGATTTCCAAGCTAATTACAAGCTTGCGGTGATCGACTTTAATTCAATAATAATGAATTTGCGCGTGAAAATAGTTGCATTGAGCTGTCATAAGAATGCTAGAAACCAACGGAGATAAATGCTGGCCACAAATGGATTTACACCGCCTAGCATCGCGCCTAACTCCACTGGTTTTGTCTCTGCAATGACGGCCGATGAACGGCATGTAACCATTGCGCAATATGCAATTAGCCTTAGTTGGCTTGGACGTTGGAGTACTCTTACTATCTAGCAGACACCCGAGTGAAATTTAGTAAGTGGGATGGCTATTCATCTCGGGGCTTTGATCTTGAACGGATGAAAGAACGTTTCGTCATGATCTAAGGAGAAATTTTTACCAATTTACCACGGTACAATCCCATATGTCATCATTTGAATGGGGTGTCAAAGGCAACCTGTGAAGTAATTGCACTTGCGATGCTGGTAATGTTGGTAAAGAAAATATAATTTGGTCTCGGACGGACTGGGGATAGTGTGAGTCCGCAGCAATGGTCCGCTTTGTGAAAGAGTGCTCATAGGCTACATCATCAATCACTCAATAATTTCTATAGGTGGCGTTATGCAGCTCACAGTTGACGCAACATTCATTGCAGCAGGAATTTGTTTTTGATGGTCATAATCTCTATTATTTGCCAATTATTCATCCTTCAAATCATCGGTGTCTTGGGTTGGTGGTATTTTTGCGGGAGGACTTAGGAATGCTTTTGATCACTTAAAGTAGATGGATAATAAATTTTGCGGAAATGTTCATTTACTTTTTTTTAGAGTCACATCGTGTTTTCTTATCAGTGAATTCTTCATAAACGTAGTATAATAACGGAAGTGGATATTTCGAATAACTTTATAGTATTCTTTGCTTTCGTTGAAGGCAGCTAAAAGATCCCTTGTTGGAGTTACACATTTTGACATACTTGGCGCAAGGTTTATGCAGGATCATGCAACAGAGTTAATGGGAGTATCTACACTCAAAGATCTATCCAGAATCCTCGTCACAAATTTCTCTGCCATTAACGGAAAGCTGGGTATTCTGCACTTTTGCAGTAGATAGTTTAACACCACCTTCAGTACTGTGCACCCGTTCACGAATTCTTTTTATGAGAAGCAGATTGAAATATACTATAGACGTCTTCCAAAACATAAGAAAAATCTTACCAGTGAACTCTAGTACCCAACAACCGCTGACTTACCCCTACATTATTGGGTATGTCCCGAAATGCTTGAGTTATATCATCGCCTGTTATATAAAAAAAAACTGGACGAAGATCAATTGTATTTCGCCGACATTCTACCAGGCAGTGCAATTTTTATTATACTAAAATAACAGTAGATATGAAAGAGTATTTGTCATATCATACCAAAGATGTGGAGGATAAAGTACACTTCCCTTCCCTATTTCTCTATGGTCTATCCCAGTTTGGCTTTCGTTCAAATCACAGTTATGTTACTGCCGGTTCTCAAATTATATGAAACTTTGGGATCCAGCTTTGATAAGGGTTTGTCATGCTATTGACTTCAAACTAGTGAACCATAAAAGGTTGGTATTGGAAATTACAATCTCAATTTAAATCCTCCAGGATATCTATGAAGTTTTTCGAAAACATTTTATCGGATCGCACTCAAGTGATTAAGTCCAAAAAAGTTATTTTTTCAGAACCTCGGGCGGTGACTGACGGAGTTCTGTAGGGTTCAACTTGACCACCGTTATTGTTTCTTTTACATATTGACGATATGGATCTATATGAAAGCAGAGCAATGCACATGAATTGTATACATTTATCTTTGCAAATGTTTAAGTTTACTATAGGATGATATATAGTTAAAAACTTAAGCTTGAGAGTTACCGGGACGTGGTATTTAATTGTTTGGATTTAATATCTTCGCAAAAAATAAATATTGCTTCTAATCTATCTATCTATGCGGTATACCAATCGATTCCCTGAGTGTCTTGAAAATTTATTCAAGGTCAAAGTTGAAACATCAATTTTTGAATTTTTGGTCACGTGATTTTTTTTTCAAAATTCACATTTTTCAACTTTGACCTTTAGTAAATCTTTAAGAACATAACCGATTGGGACATCTTCCCCCGGGAAATCTTAATTTCCGGTGATACCGAATTCTCTCGGCAATAGATTTTCTTCCTTTCATTAGAAGTCCTGGCACAAAAAAGATCTTCTGTAGGTCGTAGTGTTCGTCATTTGGACAACCTCCCATAAATGTAATAATGATATACCATCAGACCGAACCACTTTCAAATATTTTTTAAATGCTAGTAATTTGCTGGCTTTGTCCATTTTCAAAAGTTCTCCTGCTTTCTGTGGAACATGTAATTGGAGAAAACTATTTTTTCAATTTTAGAAAGAGCTTTCTCTTCAGAATTCAGATTCTGACTTTGACATACAAATTTCATGATTCATAATGATCTATGTGATGGATGTAGGATGTGGAAGTCACAGAATGTAAGACCAACTAATTTTAACAAGAGAAAACTACTTCATTAAATGCAAAACACATATCGCATGCCATTTCAAATAAAATTCATTTGCTTTTGTTGCAGATCTTAGAATTGCAAATCCACAGGGCATCGAAAACATTACAAATAACTGAAAGCCATGAAAAATGAACACTATTTTTGAGAAATCCTAAAAGTATACAATTCCATACTTCAGAAAGCCTTAATTTCAAGCACTAAAAATTCAAATACCACCTTCATGCATGTAAATAGAAAATCATTAATTTTACAACGGCTGCAATAAAATAAGAACACTATCAACATACGCCGCCAACATTCAACATCCCAGCAATTCTCGACAAGATCAAGATCATTCAAACACCTGGCAATACGTTTTGCCCAGCGGGTCACTGCAACAAGTACGGACCAATCTTGGAATCAATTTCTATGCGGCCTGTTGCATTTCATATGTCATTAATCTTTCGGAAATTATTATCGATCTACGGCTCGCCGTAGAGGTCACGTAACGCACAGTCAAAACAGCGTAAAGTCGCATGCCGACAAAAGTTGCGTAGCTATTCCACAAAATGATTAATTTCGTGCCTATGCTAATTTCGTTCATGCATCACGTGGAATAGCTCCATTCGTAAATCATTCCTAATCTGAACATTGTCTTAAACCTGGGTCTGGTGAGCTTTGACTGCACTCACCATATAGAATAGTTGCAAACATCGAACCATGAAATACTCAGATAACCTCCGAGCCGGACGGTATATTTATTGCACTTCCCTACTTAACTCACCTTTTCTGTACTAACAACATGTCATTTTTCTTTTCAGGTAAGAGGGCATCAACATTTCACACCTGCAGGGCTAATGTTAGAACTGCAATCAGTATAACCGGCAGCTACTAGTTTTACCGCAGCAACCCTATCACACGGCCAAGGTAATATTCATAGGCTAAATCTTCCAGGAGGACGATGGTAACGTTTTTCTTTCTCCATCCCATTCCATCCCCCCCACAATGCCAAGAACCAATTTTACTTTGTTCGAAACTTTAGGAACTTTACATGTAGCCACGGCCAATGCAAACAGGCCCTTAACGATATTTGAAAACTGGTTCTTAATCTGAAATTGAAAATCAATTTAATTACACCTTCAGCGAGAAATGGAATCGTTTAATGTGTTAATTAAAACTTACATCGCCTTAATTGCGCGTTGGTTTTAATTAAAGTGTTTTATTCACGTTAAAGTGAGTATGTAGCTGTGTGTGAGGGTTTTGATCTAACACCAACAGAGGAGAATAGGAAATGTTTGGCTTGTGTTACAAAATAGGAAAAATGTAAGTAGATGGCTCCATTCCGCAGTAGATTGCAACTGTAATCAACTGTTGTGCGTAAATAACAACAAGCAATTAAACAGGTGTCAAGATTTCTAGGAACTCACTAAACTTTTGTTTATATTCAGTGCCTTAATGAATGAGGAAGTTTTTAGGGCATGCATCATTAACCTCCCTTATTAATACTTGTATGAGTTTGACGCAAATTACTAGGTTTCTCTATAGAGTTTCAAACATCGTTTCCTACCAGGTGTACCATTGGAGTGAACTTCTCCACTTTGTTGCAGTTTTTTATTTTTCTCCATACTCATGTATAAACACAACAAATAGCCAAATTAATTACCAACTACTCTATGCTTATAATATCACTCGAAATTTTATTTTCGAACGTTCTGGTACCTAATCATAATCAAGAACCGACTTCGAAAGGAAAAATAAAATATTTGTTAAATTTATCCTTTTCAAAATAATCCCAAATGCTATTTGTACAACACTCTCGAATTTTCTCTTCTATGTATGGGTATGGAACACATTCTTTTTCAATCACCTTTTGCTGCTTGAAATCAACGATCCTTGAAATAAGCAAAGTCTACAGTGGATACTAAAATGGTTTCGCAACTGATGATATCTCATACTTCCTCACATATAATGAAAGACGGGTGAGCAGGGTTTTGTGACCTTGAACGAAATATCGCTTCCGGTGCAGACTAGTGTTGTGAACCTTGGTATTATTTTGAACAATAAAATGTAATGTTCCGATTATGTGAACTCGAGGATCGCTAAGATCTATGGTGGTTGACGTAGACTATGGCTATCAGCCAGTTTTCTACCCATACAGTCTCGCTTAATGTTAGTAAAAGATAGATAGATAGATTAGATAGTATCTGCGCCCGCAAATTAGAAGTTTCTCTTAATGACTGTGCCAGATTTGTCTACGTAGCTTTGACCATGTTACTTAAATACAGTCCCGCATATTGGGGTGCTCTTATGCGTCTTATCTCAAAAGAAGATGTCTGCTATTTCTGTACTCCTTATTAAACTCCAATAAGCCTGAGTGTCTAATTGGAGTTATTCCTGTCAAATTCGTCATATCGCAGCAGGAATTTGATGGTGGACAAAACTTTTATGGTGGCGTCTTACCTTGTCCAAGTTGCTCGTCTTTGGAACGTGCATAACATAACTTACCCCATTATTCCTCTTCACCTTAGCTCCACATATAAATCTCTGTGCAGCTTTATAGAGGCAATCCCTAAAGTAGTTAATATAATTATTATTTACATATTTAGTATGTATAGTTCTCTTCTTTTTCTTACATTTTAATATATTATTTCTCTTTCTCTGCGCTTAATACTATGAAATTGTTCTAAGTTATTTCAGTTCCACTATATTTTTCTTTGTAAGGAAAAAAATATTGACCAGAAATAAACTTATTATTATATCCTCCAGAAAATGGTACAAATGGTATACGGACGTTTTTTATAACTTTTTGCACTAGCTTTGGTACAGTTTGTGTTGTGCAAAGATGTTTCTTAATGTTGCTGCTGATGAAGAGTACTGGTGTCTTACATTGTCTCGTAAATTCGAACTATGATTTGCTGAAAACAAGTGCTTTAATTTTTCGTGTTTTGAAAAATTAACCGAATTTAAAAGTAATTTTTTGCAATTTTTATTGAACACGTTCATTAATTAAAATATATGACAAGTGTAAAACGAAACACAATCTTGCAGGCTGTGTCTAAACTTTATTACTAACAAACGATAAAATCGCGGGTAATAATCAATCCAAAACCTGGGAGACCAGGCAGATTTATTATCAAATTCGAAGCTTTCAAGCAACAGTTTATTCTTCCGTGTCACTTTAATTCACAACTTTCCTACATAATTAAAAAAAATGCGTTTGAAAAACATAAAAATTTTAAAATCAGAAGGACATATTTGCAAAGTTGTAAAATTTAGTGACAAACTACATGACCACTAATTCACCCAAGCTTTCACTCGGCAATATTATGCGAAATAAAACGGAATTTCAAATTAATTAGCACTTTAAAATACTAAAAATAATCACTTTAGCTTCTCTAGATAGTATCAGATGTTATGACCGCTATAAAATCCCAAAATGCATATGACGTCGTGTAGGTCTCCCTGGGCGAATGCTATAATTATCGAGATCAGCAAATTACCTGGACCGGACACAGAAATCACATTTGAGAAAAGCCATGTCTCTTTAGCTCTTGTGTTTAACAGAGTTTTTAAGATACTTTTTATTCATCTACCCAAAGATACAAAGATAAAAACGACATTCTTAACGGAAATGTGATCATGTTCTTACGAGCAATTTAACGAATCTCAACGATAAATTCCCCGACAAAACATAAGTCATCAGCTCGATTGTTTGGAGCCATCAATTTCCGTTAAACACACCGGGCTAAGTAATCTAATTAGCAAGTCAGCAGGGATAGCGTGCCGAAGGTGAATGTTTTGATTTATTCGAAACCGAAACTGAATCTATCGCCGAAATTAATTCATAAATCGACGCTAGTCACACCTCATGAATGTCTGATGGCTGTAATTTGCATGCGAGCAAAAAGTTATTCTCGGATTTTACCTGTGCGATTCGAAAAAGCCATCTCGCCACCAGAATTAATTGCAAAAAGGAGACATTCCTCCCGTTTACGGGGCTGATTCATCGTGTAGTGATTTTGTGTCATAAATACAAAAGAAAAGAAAAATATTTCACAATTGGCGAAAATCAATGAGGCTTGAACTGAAGAAGCCAAGAGTGAAGTGTTTCAGATTTGAGTGGGTCGCAGGTTGTCGTTAAACCGCTGCTACTTTCTCACGCTTTTTTCGACTTGAGTAGTCAACCAAGTTTCACGGCATAAAAATCATCATTAAATCTGAGATTATCTAATTAAGAGGATATTTTTTAAATAACGGTTTGTGTGATAAATAGTGTAGGAAAAAATCTAATTCGTAAGTATATTAATTAATCAAAATAGTGTGGTAATCACGAAAATCTTGATCATCCACAACCTTTACCCTTTACCGGTCATTTGCAACAATTATTAAAAGTAAGTGTTCATACTGTACCTTGTCAGTTACCTTGCATATTTTATATATATCGTGTTCCATTAATTGGTTAAAATCTCCAGAACTCCAAATTGAAAGGACAATCACTGAGGTTAGTCAAATGATTTTTAAGGCACCTGCCCGCCTTGTCCAGAAGCAAATTTTTTGGTTGAGATTGACACCCTGCCGATTGTGGGTCAGAAGGAAAGCTAATTATTAGTATTTATTAGTAAAAAGAGGCGAAGCAAAAATTTTCTTAGATTGTTGTTTGCCTATCGAGACATACACCGAAATATTTGAAGAAGTCCAATTATTCCAAATTGCTCTCTTCGAATTCGAAATTCAATCAGGAAAAGTATTTGTGATATCGTAAAATATTCTTTAAAATCGTTATATCAAATATTATAATATTTCTTCAAGGGTTTTCTTCGCCATTTTAGTGTTTCATTCACTCTCCTAGTCTTTATTTATATTTATGAGAGTCTGAACGAGTGAATTAGTAGAGACATATTAGTCACTTGGTCAAATGTCCAATGATCGATTAATGTAAATATTTCATAATGTTTTGGTCGTATTTTATTGTATTATATGAACACGTTTATTATTATCGCGTGAAAAAAATTCTGAACATTTTAGAAATTGTATTTGCAGTTTAAAAATTAATGATTTTATGCAAATTGGAGTTGTTAGATCTTCTGCTTTCGTTTTGTTGAGATGTAGGCAGTCTTGTGAGGGAATTAATATCTTTTTCCGAAGATTATATGATTTAAAATGAATATATACTAAAAGTACACAATATAATAGAAATAACCGTCTTGTGCTAACTTTTACATATCAAAATAGTCATAGAGAATTCTGACTAACTTCTTATTTTATGTTTTAACTGCCGGCCACTGAAAAATTATCTTCACTAAACCAATGTTTTTTTTGTAATTACCAATGATAACCCTCCACTGCGTAAAACGTTTTCAATGGACCCCCGCACTGAGCGAAATAACTTTTACCAATATTTAACTAAGGAAATTATTAATAATTCAGAAAAACCCAAACTTGTGGCCGAGCGGACTGTAGATTTTCTATTCTATGGGCATGGGTTCGATTCATGCAAAGTGATTTATCCGAATGCCAGTGGTTGAGACAATTCTATCTTAGATTATATAACTAAGACAGGATAGGCTACAACTTTCATATACACTGTACATTTGACTCAAGAAATAAGCCGCTCACATTATATTTATCTGACATTTCTAATCTTATCTGACGTTTCTGAAATGTAAACATACAGGTGTCAGTAAATATTATTAAGTTTTTCAGTGTTTAAGGAAAAAGTAAATTTATCAAACATTTAAAATTGTGTTACATATAAAGTAATATGTGGTGAAAATTATTTATGAAGTAAAATTATCTGTCTAAAATAAATAAATTACCAAAAGGAGGTGGTGCGGTGCTGTGCTGCAAAATCTATCACCAAAGCTGCAATGGTAAATCATTTTTCAGGCAAGTTGAAGTGTTTTAATAAATATATAAGACAATATTTAAATATAACGAGTAATAAAAATTATTATCAAACATCAGAAAAGGTAGAAATTAGAAAAAGTTTCCGAAAGGTAAAGAAAGACTGTGAGGAATGAGTCCGAAGTTTTGGACGATTGGATTACGTTACCATTTCTGAAAGTGTTGAATGCGAAGATTCCCCACCCTAATAAAGTCAAATATTAATTAGATACAGACAAAAACGAACACTAACACATTACACCCAAATGAGAGTCATATTCAAGAGACTCATGTCTCTAATTGAAAAGCTTAGACCTTGAATTTTATAATAACCCGTTGTTTTGAACACTTTTCATTGGGGACTTCAAGGAACAATTGGAAACAATAAGTTTTTCTTGTGATAAAAGGGGAATACTTGGACCTTGTTTTGATACTTGACCTGAAAAACACTCTGCATAGTACAAATCTAAGCAGATTAAATTAATTTATTAGAAATTTTGAAATAATCTAAGAATGCTATTATTAATTAGAAGTAGGTAAAACCGTAAATTTCTCGAGGGAATTTACTTACACATAACAAACTCTCAGAACAAAGAACCTTGAAAATCGTTCTCTCCAACATCTAAAACAAATGCATTCCCCTCATGTTCTCGGTTCAAAACAGGATTTGTTATGCATGCATTTTAGTGCACATGCAATAGGCCTCCACCACATCAAAGAAATACAAAAACTGAAATAATAGCATAAATTTACGGATTACCATTAACGTCATATCAAGAAGCAATTCAACATCTGTTTAACGTTCCTAAAAGCTGAAATTATAATTTTTGCATTAAATTGAAGGATCATAGGGAGCATGAGCGAATGCACAAAGGAAGTGTACATATGTGTATCCATAAATATTTATCTGCATGTACGCAGTACCCTGTGTCGCCATCCATAAGTATAGAAAAGCATAGTGCCCTTTCCAATGTCCTTTTTGTGATCTGAAGACGGCGTACATCTCCATTCATATATGTATATATATATATATATATATATATATATGGTAACGTATGTAATAATTATGTATCCATCCATCTGCTTACATCACGCAGATGCAAGCTAAAATGTACTTTTAAAATTTGCATCTCGTCCGGCTGTCTAGAGTCTAGAGTCTAGACATCGATGTGTTCTCGGTTCTTGTGCGGATATATATGGTTTACTGTAATAAATGAGTTGTTTAATGATTCGCCAAGGAGGTAGAGCTGTATAAGGGTTCCTGCAATCTGTTTATTGTTGTGCCTAATGTACATTTACTATTGTACTTTTTATTATTTAGTTGGTTCATTCCAGGAGACCTCAGGTTTATGTTACTTACCTTCATGGTATTGTTAGCTTATAAGCATTCGTCTGCTATTTGAACCTGAGGTTGAATTTTAACCAGACCAGACAGCCTGAGTGATGTTCGATAGTGGTGAAGAGAAAATGGGAAAGGTGTTAAAGTGGAATAATTGCTTTTTTTGACAGGCGAAAAAGTGCACAATCTCAGGATTAATGGTCTTCTTAGCAATGGACAAGGGCTTTTGGAATAGTTATCTTCTCCAGGGACATGGCAATTTATAATTTTTGTGGTCTTAAAACTTAAGATATATTGCAGGAAAAATGAAAAGGAAAGAATTGAAACATTATGCATGAGCGAATAGGCCATAAAACATCTACATATCATTTTCTAAAAAACATAAAAACATAACTTAAATAAGTTTCGCCCAAGGTCTACTCAATACTCTACTTAATTTATTTTTAGCGTGAACATGATTAATTCCTACTTTAAGACTTCTTTACCACGTAACACGTGAGTTATTGAGAAAGGAAAGGTATTCATTACTTTTACCACTCCACAATTTAAAAGCTTTATATTCCGCCCAGTGCTTCTTATAAAAGTACTGTATATTATTTTATGACACAGTAAAAAGCAGAAGCCAAGAGTACTTAAGAAAAGATTTCCGTTACGACTTTATGGAAAAAAATGTGCCTTTTGAATTTGCCTGAATTACTTTCGTTATGAATGATATTTTTAAGAGACAACACTTCAGCCTAGCACTCCATGTTATGGTGTTAGTAATTAAGCTGCAAAGTTCCACATCTGAAGTGTCAGATATAATTGTGAGGCTTGAGGAAAATTTTTCGCTCACGTTAAAAAATTATTTTCAGTAAAAGAATTGAGAGGTAACATTTTTTTAATTACTCTTTTATATGCTAAATTCCCAACGATAAGTTAGTGTTATCGACTATTACTTTTGGTATTTTAGTACCTTTCAAAGAATATATCGCTAGATAGTGATGAATGATAAATTTAACGTATGTCCTCCAAAACCATGACAGGGGAAAATTATTCAGACTAGAGGATGTGTTATATAAGACTAAACACTGGGATTTGTAAGGAAGTAAGTGAAAGCTTATTATCGACAGATCATTTGAAAATTTCACCAAGATCAGCATTAACTCTGGAGAGACAAACTTCAATTAATCCAAGAGCTCCTCTTAAGTAGAGCTAGACTTCATCCGTATCTCCATACGAGGTGTAGATTAACATCATGGATTGGATAAGACACTTGTGTCCAACATGCTGCTTAATATTCCGAAAATATTTGATAAAGTCAAATACTTCATAAATAAGCTTTGCACTAATTTCCACTTTTTAAGCTCTGTTGGAGGGCTGATGATGGGGGCGTCAATACAACTCTGTCTACCCGAACGTATTTCCCATTCTTTAGCTAATTTCAGCGGAATTCCACAGGGTTCTATCCTAGCACCTACCTTGTGGTCCGGCAACAGAAAGTCTGCGTACCTCTTGTCTTTATCAAATTTCAGCGGAGTTCCACAGGGTTCTATTCTAGAATATCTGTTATTTAGTATGTTGATTAATAATTTACCAAATATTGACTAGAAATTGCGAGTACCATTTATGATGGCTTTCAGTTACACATTTGTAAAATTTTGCAAAATTTTATACCAGAGTGACGTAATTTTCATTTGTCTTCCTTTTAATGCAATGTGGGGAAATGTGAGATAAAGGATTTTCACCATAACCCCTCGAAATAGTCTTTCCTTGAACTGCTCTAAGACAATAGTATTATAATATTTATACATGAGATTGATACACCTTTTTGGCTTAAGAGATTTACTAAAAGGAATTGAGAGATTTAGTAAATCTCTTAAGTAAGATTGAACAGCTTTTCATGTCGTTTTTTCTTCTTCGCTTTTTGCAACCTCCTCCATAATGAGAACCTGTGATTGTCCTCCCCTATTCTAAGTAGTCAATCATGATGATCCCCTCCACTTTCTAGAATATATAAACCCTAACCTTACCAGCCGAGTTTGAAACCTTGAATTTCTTTGGCGTTGAAGACAAAATCCTTTTCCAAGTCAATGATCACTGTTTGGTCTCCGATTCAAGAGGTGATTCCAAAACTCATTCATCGTTACAAAACGGCGCGGCGTAGACAAAAACCATTCAGGATCTACTCAGTATAAAGTCAAACATTCCCACGACATCGGACAACGTGCTTTCTTCTGATCGTCCATCGAAATTCGCGACACCCAGCGAGTAGAGACCTTTTTCATCCCCAGTTCTCTTGGAAGTATATTTTGAACGCTGCTGCACGAAGTATATTTTGAAATGACCTGTTGTAAATCCCTGTCTATTAAAATATCCCAGGTTTAAGGCCGTTAAAAAGCTTAAAATTTTCCTAGGATTTGTTCCATATTCGGACAGGCGAGAAGAAGGTCTCTTCTAGGTATGAGAATCTTCTCTTCGCAGAGCAAGCGTTCAGATGTTTCCGTTCTGGTCCAATAAAAAGTATTTCCGCTCCTCGTTTCCTTTCCCAAGCAGCTCCAACCAAACTTGAATTCTACACTATAGGATTTAATTGCCTTGGTCGTAGCCTGGCTCCCCGAGAATATAAAAATATTGGAGCCACAGATGGATTTTGGTTTGTAGATATTGCCGTATTCCTCATTAAGCATCAGTTCAACTTGAAATATAGGGGGAAAAGAACCCAAGGCCTTTGAAATGCGATATCTGGGACGTATACGCCAAGGTCGATTCCCTCTTCGGTATATTAGACAATTTCGTATACCATACCATCAAACCTTTTCATCCTATCTCTACGTAAAAAATGCAAATGTCTATTCACACAAAATGAAACCTTCAAAAGAGTAACAAAAAGAGAGAATCAAACTTAACAAAATATCGCAAAGTCGTCTACATTCACTTCCAATCAATTTATATACGACTTACGCCATCTTATTATGGACTTCATTATCCCATCCACTTTGCATTAATTTACGTAAGTCGAACTAATTTTATTAAAAATATTCAAGCATATTCCAGACAGGTTCATTGGTTTGTTTGATGCCATGTCCAAAAATTCTCTGAAACACGATATCATCTCCCTTTCTACTAATAAATGGCCATGAAACATGCCATCCGGTCATTTAAAAATTCACCTATCTTCATAGGCTGCATCTTGACGTGCACCACACATGCACACGACCGAATAGCACCAACTAAACCAATGTGGTCGGGCTCCAGAAGAACGTTTGAAGTCATCGCCTTGTGCAAATGGTTGCTGTCTGCAAGAGACGACCTTGAACTTATATTTTAGGACAAGCTGAAGGTCACGCATGGATGCACATTTCAAATCTTATGTAAAACTCTATCTAGAGAAGAGTTAACAGGGCAGGCATAAAGTTCTACTCTGTATCTGAACGTCCGTTGCCAACGTTTGCTGAAGGATCCATAGCATTGCTTTCTTCTGCATGGATGAGCGCAATAAGCATCTATTGGACTGAAATCATTGGAACTGGTGTACTTGGATCGAATCTGACTGCATCTAGACTTAGCTAGCCACGGGTTTGAAAGAAAAACGCCATAAGATAAGAATTTTATCTTTCTCTTCGGTATATCTGCAATTGGGACCGTTTACCATGTCATTTGGGCAATGAATTTAACTGCTAGAGAAAGCAAAAGCACCTTAAGATTATTACTTATGGCTCGTAAGATCGATTGCAGATGGGGTTTTAATGTTCACTTTTACTTAGCTTCTGCAATTTGGCCTCCGCTGCAGTAAATTGAAGTAAATCTGAGTTCGCAGTTAATTTCTCCTTTTGCGGACTGACGAGTACTCTGAAGAGTTTCCGGTGAAACTACAGGGTACAGGGTCTTCTGTTCTGTAATCAACGACCGGAAGGCACAAAGATATATTTTATTATTTTGATATGAAGTAGCTGTAAGTATCTAAACTAGCTCTAAAATCTCATATCGTATTGATACAAAGCAACTAAATTTTCAATCCGGATGGGATCAATTCTAAGGACAATATAAAATTTTCAAATTCTGCAGACGATTTCCTATTGTATCGCCGCATGAATATGCAATTGATAGTCTCTACAGCTGAACATAATTTATCTGAAAATACCACAACGGAGTAATGGTCGAAAATGAGTAAATTCGGAGCTTCCTGTTTGTCTGAAAATGCAAATGAGTTTATTATATTCGTATAGTTGGCATTTATGACACAAATTGCAGGTGAGAAACATAACAAAAGAGGAGTAAGTGAACTCAAGTGTATGAAGTTCGTTAATCTCCACGGCAATGATCTCATATTGTCACAAAGTAACCAATTTTTTTTTGGGAGCTGGGGTCATAAGCACCGTTTTGAAATGTTTTGAATACGTGATGCTATGCTCTTTGGGGATGATACGGTACAGTGACTAATTTAATAAATGACACATTACTATTTTCAACACATAGCTAAACATTTTTTATTTTTAATTTATATTCAATTTGCATCCGGGTAAATATCTAGGAATGCGAGTTGTGTGGTCTTTTTAGAAACTAAATTTGCATTAATAGTTAAATTATTCTTTAAGCATAACACTATTGAATTTGATACTTTGACAGACTTATGACAGATTTCTACGCTCCTCTGTAAGGTTGGACGTAATTGTCTCTTGAAAAATATTGCAGTTGGCCCTATTAACAAATGTGGATTCCGAACCACTTTATTGTTGAAATTTCTTCAGCAAGACTCAATAGCGGTATTCCAACTTCCTTCCTTCCTATCTCACGGCATTCAATCATCTTAGTTTGTGCTATAACTGAACACCAATAAAATTCTTTTGAGAGTAAGACACGCCTTTATAAAAGGCGTCTATATCAGAATTTATAATTTAATAGTCGCTCATAGAGAAAACAACACGAAAAATCTTGGGATTGTCGGCATAGTGAACAATATTCTCACAATCTAGAAATACTTGTACATCGTTGATGTAACTAATAAAAAAGAGAGGAACAAGACGACTTCCTTGAGGTACACTGGAAGTACTGTAAATATTTTTGGACAGGAATTCACGAAATGATACATGCTGATTGCGAGGCAACAAATATTGACGAAGCCAGTTAAGAAATGAAGATGGAAACCCGAGGTTATGATTTATTCTATGCAAAGCTTTACTAAAATTAGTAAAGGTGGAATCGACTTGTTTACCAGCCTCAATTACAAATATTCGGAAGATAGGGAATTCCAAAAGGTTAGCCATAATTGACCATAGCCAGAGTTGATAGTTGATCATTCGTAGTTGACTTCTCTTTGACAACATCTTGCTGAAAAATCCCCAAAAAGGGTTTACAGTGAAAAAAGAGCATCTGGCAATTTAAAGCCTTAGCAATGCAGCATAACATAGCAGTAAATCTATAATTGGATATATCACTCCTGTTTCCGTTCTTATGAAGAAGAAGAATCTCAGATCATTTCCAGAACTTCCGGAATATTTCAGAAAAGAATAGGCAAATTTAATATAAAACAGAAACACAATCAGGACTACACGAGAAACTATCAGCCTACATATGCTATGCATCTACCACTGATTTCCTTTGAAAATGATACATTACCGTTTATACATTAATTATATGGATTGAAGATTTACCCCTTGGCGTCTGGATTACCAAACCTTCTTACCTACCGCTCATTGTCGTTTCAGTTCTTCTAATTCTTCCCAAGAAGCTAAACTTTGACGGCATTCCGAGTTATCTTACTAATTCCATATGGGCTATAAACTAGTAGGAGTGGATGCGAAGTGGAAGGAAAGAGAAGGTTGCCTAGCGCCTTAATTTTCCAGCCCTCCTGGAAATATTGGATTTTGTAACATCAGAAAATATCTTGGAATAGTTAAGATCCTTCGAAAGATGTTTCTATTTTTAGAAAATTATGCGAAAAATTCAAACAAACCTCGAAAATCTCCTTTTATTATTGATTTTAAGAATCTATGCATTTAGTTTTTGTTTATCAATTTACGTTCTACACTTTGGGCTTTGGACCCTCATCCAAATTCTTAAAAACTCACCGTTTCGAT
>QYTT01089029.1:42921-57956 GCA_006980735.1 Dasypogon diadema | reverse complement strand
TTTTTGCTTAGATGCAACTTTTCTCTTTTTAAAATTAAGTATTATTATCAGACTTTATATTTTGGTTGGTACCACAGACAGCTGCCTACTTTTGTGATTTGCTAGACACATTTCGGGTTGCCACTGAAGGATTGCCAAGGACTAATAACTTAAATAAATAACTTAAATTTTAAGGATAAGACAATGTTTAGCATTTTAAGTGCTCTGAAACAGATGGTTTAAACTTTTCCTGAATCCTTGTTGAAAAATTGTACACTGCACCTTCTCCAGATGGTATTCCTGCTATCATTTCTACCGAATAACATTGCTCAGTTCAAAGCTTTCAATAAATCATTTCATAATGTTTGGTATAGCGAATCCCGGATTTAGTCATCGGTTTTTATAATGGTTGCAATCATATTTGTCAAGTCGTCCTTGTCAGACTTCGTTTGATAATATTCTGCATTCCACAGGGTAGTCGTCAGGGTCCTATTTTTTTATTCTTTATATTTATATTTATATACTGTCTGTTTTGAAATTAATTGTTTAATTTATGCCAAGAAATTATATCTATGGACGACTGCATCTTTTATATGGACCCCTAAGAAACAACAACTTAAACGTAGACAGTTATTACGCCTATTGCTGAATAAAGTGAAAATGGGAGAAAATTCACCTGTTGTAATCTGAGTGATTGACTTGATGAAGCCCAGAATACGCCCAACGTCTTTCGTCTGCTTTGTGTCTTTGTGTCTTTTTGCCAAGAGTGACGGAAAATAAAACGATAAGTGCATCTTCATTTCCATGTCTTAACGCGCAACCTTTACAGTCGGAATCAGTATAGCGGCCGATTTTGTATTAATGCCTGCCTGACATCCACATAATAATATATTGTTGTCTCGTGACAAATCCCTAGGTAATTCGATAGAACGAAAGGTCTTATAAGAGCTTTAACAGCTGGCTAGCTATTTTTGCAGATTGCAAGAACGTAAAGCCCTGAGAACGCAGGTTCGAAAGACATCTGTCCGCCTCCAAAACAGATTTGATCTCCGCTTGGAAACCGTGGTGCATTTCTCAAGGTACAGTGTCGTTTGCACTGCCACACCCTCGCAGAAGAAGCCAACCCCAACGCCATCCTTAGGTAATTCATCTGTATATAGGATTAAATGCATCAAGGAAGGGATTACAGAGTGAGCAATGTGCGATGGCAAGAGATAACTTCTATATCCGATTTTCAGGAGGACAGACAGACGCAAGGTCACATGTCTTACGCTTTTGTTTTTAATGCTATGTTAATCTTGTTTAAACTACTTAACGTCTTCTGTTTACCCATAAATATTTAAGCAGAATTTGTACTGACGCTTTAACTTATGGTTGTAGTATCATTGGGCATGTCTAAGGGTAACCGGAGCGATGCGCACCACATCGACGGTGGCTATTGAGGTACTACTGTGCCTACCGCCCTTTAGCAAAACTATTGAAAAGAAAGCAAAAGCAGTGATGTACAGAGCCCTGTCAGACGGATGCGGGGATTGGAGATCTAAAATATGGTGTCTGCCCTTTAGAGTCAATATACTAGACAGTGAAGATGTCGCCCTGAACCATGAAAAAGGATCTCTAATCAGGGTTACGGATGGCTCTAAAACCGAAGAGGGGGTCGGAGCAGGAATTTATTGTGTCTCGGTCAGGGTTAAAATACACCAGAGCCCAGGGAAGTTTGCAATCACATTCCAGGCGGTGATGTATGCCATCGCGCGATGCGCCGATAAAAGCCTCCTCTGTAACTACACAAATATAAAAATATATATCTACTCGGATGGCTAAGCTGTAGGGGTATCCTATAGAACTGCCAAACATGCTCTTAACATCTGGCTCTACAATCAGATGGATCAGAGGTGGGCATTGGAGGGGAGTTTGAGACAAACCAAAAAGATTGTCAAAAATTTCAACCAAAAATTAACTTTGTAACTGTTAAAATTACCGAAGAATCAAATAAGAATCGTTGTAGGAGTTTTGACTGGACATTGTAAACTTAGAAAACACCTTAATCGGATGGACATTGCAAACGTCCGATGTATGTATAGACTGTGTCTCGACTCGAGAAGGATGAAGGGTCGGAGCACATCCTATTTGAATGCGAGGCGGTTGCATAATGTCGATTCTGGCTGCTTGGGGCACATCTCCTTCATAAAGATATTGCTCTTCCTTGAAAGAGGGGAGGAACTATAATTAGTGCGGTCCATAAAAGGCCAATTTATGGCCGCAGTACACAGGCTATGAGAACCCAGCCACAGTCTAATCTAATCATTGGGAATCACTTGAGCTTTGGCTATCCCTTAAAAATAAGTCAGCGATTTGTTTTTTTTGGTAATTGTCTAGATGAGGGAACCGTCGGTCGGAGGAGGGGGAAGGGTGTAGGGGGTGCGGATGACCTTGGCCAACACTACAAAATTGTTTGGCGGAAAAGTGAAGGCGCAGGAGATGGAAATGAAAAATCTAATATTTTCCGAATTGAAAGTTAGGGTAAAATATGAATTTTCGCGAATAAACGTTCCGAATTCCGCAGTCAGGGTAGAGGGTTGGAGGAGTTAAACGCCCAACATTTACAACGTACGTCGGAAATCACCATTTACTACTTTCCGAAAACTTTTTTGGCTATAATATTTAATTTTCGTTCAATATCATATATCAAATCAAATATTCCACCCGCATCTCCGTTCCCACATGTGAACCATCGTAATGAACTCATACGACAACCTTCTACCCTCCTCCTTTCCATCCCTTGTCGTGATGGTTATTATTTATTTTTATTATTTATTTTTAACAACGAAAATTGTGGTATTCTACACTAAGCTGAGATTCATTCATTTAAACTGAAAAGTAAGTAGCAGTACATATTATGAAATCAGTTTACCCTATCAGAATAACTTGAAATATATTTTTAAAACATTATAATTTCATATCCTTTGTGATGTAATTATATAAACGGATGAATACAGTAAAAATAAATCATATTGTGGAAAACTCAATGGAGAATATTCATTGTGAGCCACAAACATCAAATATTTATTTTCTCATTCATTAGCTCCCTTCTTAGCAAAATTTTATTGCCACAGTATGAAATATGGACATGTTTTCAGCAATAAAATAATGCGGCATATGTGAATACATGATGGCCGTATTGGGGATAATAATGGATTATATATATACAAACAAGTTCTTGTTATTTACTATTTCGAGAGAAAACCAAACGAGAACCGAGATATGAATATTTCGGGCATTGAGCCAAATCAAAAGTTTTACCACAAAATTATAATCTATCTACAAAAATGGTTTATAAGCCATTTTCAACGCACATCTGTGTTTGGATTAAAATTCAATTTCGATGCAGTTTTTTTATTGTTACATTTACGCTTCGATTTTAATCCAGTTGTATTTGTTTTTAATGTTTAATCTCTGTTGGCAGCATTAAATAAAATCCAGTTTTCAAAACTTTTGTGTTCTTTACGGATGATATAAAAAATACAATAATTTAGTAGCAGTGGTAATCTACTCATCAAAGATGTGATACTAATGTTTAAAGATGAATAATTTATGAATAGGATTATTTTATAGTAATGAAAATGCGATACCCATTAGCCTACACATGTCAGCACCTCAGGGCAGAAGTGTACTAAGTCCAAAAACACAATTTTAATAGAAAGAAATCTAAATTTCATTTTTTACATTTTCTTCTAATAAAAATTTTAATTTATTATCAGTCAAAACATAGCGAGATATAGTGTGAAATTTGACATCGCTTAGTAAGAAAGAACGTAAAAAATAAAAATGGACTAATACATTTCTGCCTTGGAGTATTGACATATGTATTTCTTTGTAGATTGATGGATTTAGAAAACTTTTCGTAGCTTTTCATTAGAATCATTACTTACTACCACTAATTTTACATGGTTAGGGTTAAACAAAGCTAGCGCTTTGCAAATTTTGCCTCTGGAATATGTGAAATAAGGAACTACTTTGAATAGGCATTCATGGCATTCATGGCATGGAACATCCCAAGGTGTCAATATTTTCAACACCACATTTTTTTAGGCGTTATTTCTCTGTGTTCGTCATGCCATGTCTTGAGTCTTCTTCAGTAATGCATACATGCGCAGATGACTTGGATTTCATATGTGCGACACAAAACTGGTGTATATTTTTGGAATATTGAATTAGAATAGATTTCAATCCTGAGAAATTTTAAAGGCCAGCCAAATCAGTCTTAGCCAAAATCAAAAAAGACAGCATTATCATTAGATTGAATATACAACATTTTTATTAGATGTTTGTTCCTTACTCCTATAGAATTGCCCACTATTGATAGTAATTAATGTTAATCTGACCTTTTGAATCGAGAAATTTTTCTTATCTATATATTAATTATAGAAAGAAAGCTCCCGGTTCCGTATTTCAGCCACTTTTTTTATATGGAGTTTCAGCTTTTCTTGAAATTTTATAATGACAGCACTGATCCGCATCAGTTCGGGGTTGTGTTCATTACTTTGGGGTTGCGTTCCTAGGTAACTTTGGTGTTCGCCACCGATAAATTTTTCATTTCATTATTCTGCATGGTAAAATATTTTGCAAGTGTTTATTGCTTCCTTGCATGGGAGGATTAGGCCTACAGGGGACACCTCTGAAAAAAAACGCGCTTTGAAATTTAAGGTGCAAATTGAGGGAACATATAAAAACGTTATGTCACTCATATATCTTCAATTTGTGGCACAGCAGTCTCCTAGTATACGTAAATATGAAAAAAATATTGTTTTGGTGCACAGCCTGTACGTTTTTGAACAAGTACTGGTCAGGATTGGCTTGTAGACTTGCAGATTTGTACTTTTGTGGTACATGTCCCTGATTTTATATCACAAGTAATATACTGGATTTCGTATAAAGAAGGTATAAAGTTGAGGCAAGAGTTCTTTACTATCGTTCCATAAAAAAAGAATTTGGCGATTACTTTAATTTTTGTCTATTATTTTAATGTTACTTTGAATAGGATTTTTAGGGATTAGGAAGTGGCTGTGTGCCTTTATTTGGGAAAAAAGCAACACGCTGAAGACAAGTAGAAAATTTTTTAGCCTTTTTTTAGCTTTTCCCTAGAATTAAGTAACGCAGATATCTTTCACGAATGTTGCTTCATACTGAAACACATATCACGTTGTATAGCGTATTCACGCCTTGTAATATATTTAATATATTTTTATTTAATATATTTTCATTTATTATTTTTGAGAATCAAAACAAACCATAAAATTATTACCTGCTACTCAGATTTATATTAGTTGTGTTTTTTTGCATCTGATCCGGATCATTGAAAATTTTGAATTGAATTGACCCCTAAACTGCGTGTAAGTAGTTGATATTTTCATAGGCTGAAAAATTAATCAAATTGCCATGACTTTGAACCGTAGGAAATGTCAAAATAGAACCTAGAAAATATCGAGTTCACCTTTTGAGGTTTAGAATTGTTCAACCTGCAATCTGATGAATTTTTTTAGGTTTCAAAATCGCTGATTATTTGCCTGTCTTTAACCCATTTGCATCATATGAAAATATGAAAAAAGGCCCATATCACGGAAAAATTTTTATTTCATATTTAGGTGTAAAATTGTATAAAAGTAGAAAAAAAATCAGCGTACATATATGCTCCAGTGATACAGCCCAGGAAAGTTGAGCGTATATATCCGCTAATGATGCAAATGGGCTAAGAGGTCAATTTAATTCAAAATTTTCAATGATCCGGATCAGAAACACAGCTATTATTTTACATTACCGAAGTATTTTTTTCGTTTCAAAGGACTTTATCAAAAATATTCCCTGACAATTAAATTTACAGAAAATTTGGGAAAAATAAAGAAATGGTCACAGGAAATCTACTCCGAATCTGCTCCGTAAATAAATTGTACTCCTATATTTTATACCAGAAAAAAAACACTACACTTTATGCTTAAAATGTTATTTTTTGTCGATTCTTCCGCAGTATTTACATATTTGGCCTTAATTGTATTAAAAATGATTAATTCAACTCACAACTCACCCAGCTATTTTTCTGACCCACAAAACCAGAACTGGAAGACGCATATAAATGGAAGAAGCACATCAAGCAAAAGAGAAGAGCAAGTTGTAAAAGAATCGGTCAAGCCCCAGAAACTTTGAGTGATTCTTCAAATTTGATTGAAGTTTTGCGGGGGGTTCCATTTTGATGAGTTTCTTATAGTTCAGGTATCGTGTTCCGTTAAATCACCCGTGCTAATTTAATTGGATAAAGCAAATGTATACAACAAAAGTGTTAACTCATGTCCAGATCCCTTTCACATCTACTAGGTAGCTTCCTAATCAGTCCCACAATATTTATGGGAAGCCTATCGTCCGTTACGTGGAGTCCCCTTCATGTGAAGTCTATAACTCTGTTGAATGTCTCTATTTCGTCTGGAACGCCAACAATTCGTTAATTATAAGTGTTCTAGTGCATTGTTTACATTCTGTAAGCAATTCCGCAGCTTTAGCAATTCTCAAGCTCTGTCCAGTGCCGTTGTTTCTCCTCTATGTATTTCCTGCTATTCTTTTCGGAAGAGCTTGGCTGCGTCTTAAGGTGTGTAAACGTGTAGTTCACTGAACTTCTCCAGGTAAAATTTCATTCGGTTCAGCACAGTTTTTATGACAGCCAGAGCAAAGCAAAGAAATATTTTTTCGTTTCTGTGTACGTAAATTGAATTATTTCTGCCATTTGTATAGTTGACGGGGCCGTTATAGTCGGCGGCTGCCACTAGGTACTGAATGTTTCCTACCTTATTGCGTTGCACAGGTGACGTCTTACTACGGTAATACAGTTCATTCGGCTCCTTGGCTTTGGTTGAAATCATTTGCATGAATTAAGCCACAAAAGAACCCTTTCCGGTTCTGAAGCAGTGCTAACTTCGGCAGCAAAAAAAAACACGTTCGCGTTTTTGGTAAATGAAACGGAAAAGTTACTTAATCCGGAAAAAAATTACGAAAATTAGCAGTCACGCGCTTCTCCGCCTCTACGTAGGTATTGTAAGCAATTTTTCCGAAAGCTGCAGGATATTCTGAATTATTTCTCCAAAATAAATAATTAATTCGACGCCAAAGTTATTCAACAACTGACCTACTTTTGGGATTGGGCGAACAAAGGCCTTGGAGTTATTTTCTATTAAATTAAAAGTAAAAAAAACATTGAGATATTTACCGATGTAGTTTCAAAAAGGCTTTGTTATTGAATTGAATTGACTCCCAGCAAAATTTGATGCAGGTATGGCTCGGTATAATGGAATGTAGGTCACAAATAAAATATTTTCCAGATTCTAGACGGCTTACTTAAATTTGAGAGCTGTTCCAATTTAATATTCAACTGACTGTGACTGCAGTCACTGGAAGCGCTAATTTTTATTTATTTTTAATTTGTAGGTGTTTCAATTTTTTGTCTACTAACTAAATTTTCGAAATTATCAATTCCGAGTTTTCTTAAAAAAATATATAATTTTGTATATACATTAAGTAAACTTCCTATGAACAATTTTAAGCGCCAGCAATTTGCAAAACTAGCACATGAAAAAAGTAAAATGTCTATTTAATACTAATCAGGTGCATAGTAAAAGATTTTTCTGGTTGCATATGCCGTGAATTCGTGATATTTTTGACTGTAGGCATATGAAAGCTCTTCACATTATAGTTGGCCCGTTAGATTTATGTTTCAGATGAATTGGGTTTATCTCATCCTTCTAAGTATCTGTAGGGTGAAGGCTTTAAATTATTAAATCAATTCTTATATCGCACTGATATCTTTTGAATTATCAAAAGAGCTGAAAAGTTTGTTAAAAAACAGAGTCAAGGACAAGAAATGAACATACGACAGCAACATCTACCAGTAGAAATCTAAAGACTTCAATAGGTTCGTTATTTAAGTGCTTCGTCAAATACTAAACAATACTTACAACAAGTTTTAAATTTTCTTTAAACCTAACACTTCAGTCCAAGTTCATTGAAATAATTACGAAAAATGGTCTTGGCATGCAAATCCTTCAATAGGTTGAAGTTTGTGAATCCATCTTTTAACTTTTTTCGAATATAATAATAGTAAGGAGTTTCACTTCTAGCCCGGAAGGTGAACTTCTCAGCATGAAGGTAAGAACCATTTACCCATCTCCATATTGTGTTAGGCTTTCAGGTAAACATGCAGACCATGTAACTGTTAGTAAGGTTAATCCAATCGATGGGACAAGAAAAAGTTGGTATATTAACGTTTTAACATGAATTACACCACCAGAAAAAGACGGTTTTTTAGTACACTCCTAGGTATATTCAAGTCAAAGTGCTCCATTACTGTAAAAGAGGGACACTCCTCAAGTTGCGACTATTAGCCTTGAACGACACCTTGCCACGGAGCTCCGAAGAGTCAATATTGGAGTTCAAGAGGTGGTAGATAAAAACTATATCGGCAACCTTACATTGCTTTTCTAAAGAAGTCATACCAAGAAGATTGAGCAGCTCGTGATACGGTGGAAAAATCATAAGTTCGTTCAAGAGTCTGCGCTGAACAGACTCAATACGACCAATGCATGCAACCCTTACAAGCAGCGTAATTAATGTATATTATTATAATAATAAAACGCCCAGGTCATTAATAGTTTGTACACGAGGAATATTGTTTTTAGCAAATGTGTAGTCATAAGTATTATAGCCGCACTTCTTAAAGAACGACATGACTACACATTTATTTATGTTGAGTTCCGAGTCATTGTGCCCACACCAAGAATAAAAAATATTTAAGCCCACCTGAAGAGAAGCGTAATATCAATGATATCAATAAAGGAGGAATCTTCATGTCGTCAGCATAAATTAACACATTGGAATACCTCAAAAGATCCAACACATCGTCAATTGAATGAATAAAAATCACAGATCTGAGGTGTCTACCCTGAGGAACCCCATATGTGGGCTCTATGATCCTCGACCGAGAACCACGAAAATGCACCTGATAGGGTCTTTCAGACAGATATACAAGTGAATCCACTCCAAGAGTAAAGTAGGAAAGCCTAGTTTATGTAACTTCAGCATAATGACTGACCAATAGTTTGGGTATACAGTACAGTTCGAAATCTCGTCGCTATTACCTTTTTTGAATAGGTATAATGAAGGAGGTTTTCCATAGTCTTAGAAAACACCCACTACCCTACTAAGAAACTTTTGGAAAAGAATGCGCAGAGGAAAAACCAAAGCTTCAAAGCGTCGGCATGCTCTGTACTTTTATAAAAACTTTAATACTACACGACACAGAGTCTACTTTAGTTGTTGATTTGCAATTTTCTTGACTTGGTTTCCAATTATCGAACTAAAATTGACGATACTTTATTGCTTCTTTCATTGCTTCAGCCTCGATGTCAGATTTAATAAGATTAGTAACAACTGGTAGCATTAAAGGTCTCATACTAGTTCATGGAACATTCTCCGTTGGTACTCCCAAATAGCTTCCTGGACATCATCATAAACATAGAACGCATTTTGAAAGAATCTATCTATACGAAGTTCCAATGTTTAATAAGAATAAAGTTCTGCAGAGATATATGTCCTGAGGAGGTGCTTAGTTACTTGATCTTCTTTTCATTTATCTAGAGTCCTATCATGCGAACAGAATAATCAAACTTTTCTACTATATCTATGATATCAGATAAAGTTCTTCCTACCAGTTTAAAATCTTCTACGTAAGTATTTAGGAGAGTATTTTGGAAGGAACTGTTTTTTTTAAAGGTATTGTCTTAGCTCAGAGAACAACCCCATGATGAACACTGCACAGCTTAGGTGGAAATAGATTTTAGGGAAGAGGAATTTGGGAGTTAGAAATTATACCAATATTATTTTTGGCAGAAAAATTTTTTGTATAATATCCCAGGGGTTTTACAAATTCAATTCACATCAGTATAATTGCCTTGTACCCAGATAAATTATCGCGTCCTTTATAGTTATCGAACCTGCGCTCAAAAAGGAGCAAATCAATCCACTCGGGGTAAAACTGGGGCAATAATATCAACAAATAGTTTTTTTTCAAATTATGCACGTCATTATATTGCAATTTTTTGGTTTTATCTACTCTCTCTCTCTCTCTTCATGCATCACGTCAAGCCTTCAAAAAAAAGATTCAGTTCTACTGCTTCCTGATAATCACAGTACACACGTCAATGCAGAGGTGGTCGCCAAAACTAAGAACAACAACACTGTCTCGCTTATATTGTTCTTACCGGCACCAGTCTCCCAATATCAGAGTTTACGATCCGTTGAAAAATTATAAAACTAGAGAGGGGACAAACTGGATGACTAGTTTTTTTTAGGTACACCTAAAGCTCAGAGGGTTCTTTATGATCCTATGCAGAGCTTGAAAAGGAAATTGGGGATTGCATAATTGCAAATTCGGCACTTTTAGAAACAAGATACGCAGAGGAATGAAATCTGACTTTTCCAGGCAACATACGTGTTTTTTTAAGTAATTAAAATATGAGCATTAGTTTTATGTCAATGTATGCTTTCTACACTTTTAAGAACTAAAATAATGCCTTTTCTTTTCATATGTTTATGTGCGTTTTTTGTACACATTTCCTATTCAAATGACTGATAATTAAATGTAACTTTTCCGCGACTTTAATAGGGATGTTTTCTATTCCATCAAAAGTAATACTGTTCGCATGAATACTTACACCATCTGCAATAGTAAAATTATACATAAACCTTCAATATTAATAAAATAAGGGAACCATTCTGGAGAGAGGATGTTTATCGTGTTTTGTATGTTAAATCTCATGTAGTCATGTCAAATTTATCTTGTATCTCTGAGTTACACTGGAGTGATTTAAAGTGCGCTGTTTTCAATCAAAGAGGAGGATTTTGTGTTATAAGTAGCATTAGCTGATGTGTGTCTCCGGGTTACTAATATGAAGCGTTTTCTCACAGATTTTTCTCTGGCAGACAGATTTTTCTTATTTTTCTTTTTTTCGTGTTTTTTTTAAAGAAGTTTCTCAACTTTTTAGCCTTAAACTTTCCTTCAGTGTTTATGTTTTTCTTGAAAAGTCTTTTGATGCTCTCCTGCAGTGGCTGAGATCTTATTCTCTATTAGTTGAAAGCTATACTTATAGAGTAGTCTTTCAGATGGTTTTTGTCCGTATACACACCAAATATTTATGAAAAAGAAAATTGAAATTTCATTTTTCGTGCAACCTCAGGGCAACTTAAAAGGCGCCCATACCCCGTGTTTTATCCAACCGCATTGGTTCCTTTCCAGCTTCCTATTTTCTGTTCGCTGGTTGAGAAATTTTATTGTCTGCATAGATGGTTGCATATACCACATAAAAGCAACAAGGCAAGAGCATTATTTCGCCCTAAAAGGACTTCAACACTTTTAAAATTTTGTTGAAAAGATACTACTGTCTCATACTGTGAACATTGAACTAGTGAAACACTTTGGAGGATATTTCCTTTCTGTCCACAAATTCATGAGGATCGCGAAGGGAAAATTCATTCGACGGAGGAAGAGTGCGAGAGGAAGAGGCAGATAAATAAGGCTTTAAAAGTTACTACAATGTCGAAAGACTGAACTTATATTTTAGCTTGTATAATGGATTTTGTTGATGGTCCATACTTAAATTTTCTGATGCTCCAGCTTTGTGGAAATGAGTCGAATGCAAAACGGGAGGAGGTGTTCAATTAAAATGCATAGACCGAAGCAAGATACATTAATGGAACAGTCTGCTAGGAATATTGAATTAAGGTGAAGAGGAAGATTATTATATCTGCTGTGTTGAACCATAAACTTGAATTAAAATCTTATTTTCGGGCAAACTCTTTGAAGTGAAGTGATTATATTGCCTTTGGCTGGCATAACTGATAGCCAGAAAATTTTCAAAAATTAAATTTATGGAGAGTTATTGATAAAATTGCGTAAGTAATACAGATTAATTGTGTTTCTAATTTCTTTCTGCTATGATTGTGATTCAAATAAACTTTTTGTGTGTTCAGATATTTAATTATTACTAATATCCACTACCGTGTTTCTCCCGCAACCAAAAAAAGTAATCTGGTTTACGTTGGGTTCATTCAATTGCGTGTATGGATTCAACCAAATCTAAATTTAACACTTAACTAAAATTACATCTAATGTACGATAATTCAATAGTAATTTAACAGTAAATTGTTCAGTGAATTTGAAATAGCCAAAGAATTCCATATATTAAGGGAAAATTTCAAGCACCCTCAAAGAACAAGTAAAGATACAATTCAAATACTTACCTGGGGATCTACACTATCAATACCTGATTATAAAAAGGAAGATTCTGGTCGTAAACCGAATACGAAAAGAATGATTCAGTATAAAGTATCGATCGTCACCTCAATACACAAAGAAATATCCGATTGTTACGGGAATATGTGAGGAATTAATTGATCATAACCCGATTGCGTAAGAAATGGGTTTAAGTCGAATACCCAAACCAATGAAGATCAATTTTGACTGCTTGAGTACTTAATGCAAAAAGAAAACGAATCAATTATTTGATGTGATTTATATAGCACATGGTGCGACACTTTAATACCACTCTTCTTGGATTTTGTACACATACAGCTGTGATTTTTAAAAGAGCCTTAAAATAAATATCCTTTGCGAAATGAATAACGGTAAACCTGATGAAGGTCATATTAGACATTCTATGCTATCTCAGCTTAATTGCAGACATAACACAACTACGGAAACTGCGAATATCAATACAATTTGTAAAATTTTTTTGGACATTCGCAAGTCCTAAAGATGATTCAACAGATTTCGTAATGGCAATTTTGACCTTAGAGATGCCCAAGAAGTGGCCGTTCAGTTGAATTTGATGAAGATACTTTGCGGGCTATTGTAGAAAAAAATCCTCGCCAAACAATTGAGGAAATTCTCGACAAACAATTGAGGAAATTTCAGAAAGAATGAAGGCAGTTGGGAAATTTCAACATGCTGGTGTATGAGTTCATCTTATTCTTAATGATGAGAATAAATTACAAAGATCTTCGATATGCAATTTATTCGTAAACCGGCATAAAAAAGAATCCGATATTCATGGAGAAAACTCCTTCTTTATGTTTGGTGGAATATCCATGGTATGGTTCACTTTGAACTGATTAATATTGGCGAAAGCTTTACTGCGGACGTTTATTGTGGTCAACTTGACCGACTGAAAGTGGCCATTTCAGAAAAATATCCTGTTTTTATTAATAAGAAAAGTATTGTCCTCCATATTGGAAAGCCACATGTTGCATGGATTGAACAACAAAAAATTATAGAACTAGGATGGGAAGTTTTCCTCTAAACCTTGCCCCATGTTATTATCAACTTTTCAATTCAATTCTTATGAAGGAGTCAAAAATGCAACGGTTGACTTCAAAACTCCAGAATTTTTTAAAACTGGAATAGAAAAGCTGATAACCAGATGGGATAAGGTCATAGAAAAAAAATTGTGACTATATAATTGATTAAGCGCCATTGGGATTTGGTTAAAGGCATTTTTGCATTTGGGATAGCATCCTTAATATGGACATCAATTTATTATCTCGTTGATATCTGAAAGGACAACTAGAACGCTTTTTCATTGCGTTCTTACGGGGAAATCAGTTCTAAATTCTTGAGACAAACTATATTCTTGTTCATGGCTTGTAGTTTCGAAGCGGGCTTAGCCGCACATCTGCAGATTTTCTCCTCTGTGTGCAGGGGTTCGAGTCCTACACAGGGAGCGGCGGTCTGTGTGGGTACCAGTGGTTAAGACAATTCTAATGATGAGAATTATACTTTCAAACCCACTGGAATGTTGCACTATAAAAATTTCATGCCAAAAATTGTGGCTTGGCTGCAACATTTGTCAGGTTAAATTTCCCAATCTCCTCTACCCTCTGCCTAACCTGTCCTGTGTGCATCAGAGGATTAACTCCTGAGTGTAGAAAAAAAAGTGTTTGATGCAATTCTACTGACAAGAATTTTATTTGTGAAACCACTGGGATGTTGCACAATAAAATTTCATGCCAAAATTCCTGGCTTACTTGCAACATTTGTCAGGTAAAAATCTCCCAATCTCTTATTCCATAATTTGCCTCTGTCTAAGATGTGTTGTAAGCATCAGAGGGCTTTTTCCTGAGGTTAGGTAATACTTTAAAACACAAATCAGTGACACTTTATCGAAACTAATTTTGGCTTAACCTCCAGAATTTTATTTTCTAGATCTTTGAATTGAACTTCAATTTCGTATCTTCGGCCATCCACTCTCTATTACACAATAGTATTACTTTTTAAAGAAAGAAAAAATTTGCTAGCAGTGCTACTGCCTTACTTTGTATAGTCTGCTCCAATATGTCGGTATGACTCCAGCGGTGTAATCAGGAATGTAGTCATTTACGCAAAACAGGATTCGTTGTGGACGCAAAGTCCATAAACAAGGGTAGGGTTATAGTTTGTTCTGAACTAACTAGCATAGTTACTTTTTGCGAAATTATAAACTTTCTCCAATGCACCGTGGACGAATTCTCAAAAGTACTCACTTATAAAAATACCTTACCTATTTCCAAAAACGACAGGATTAAATTCCATTGCAATTATAATTTATTAAAATAAATATTTCTTACTATAAATAACACTAATTCATTTTTCTTTTAATTTCAGACAAATGAGTATTCCTCCTATCAGAATACACTTGGTAGACGATCAGGGATGGGACCCTATACGCACATGAACAAACATCCCTCATATTCTACAGATCTTAGCTTAGGCAGTCAATATGCGTACAGTACGTGGGGAATGTGGCGAGATCCCAGAAATCTCTCACCTTCCACATATTCGACAAAAAGTCGACAGAGCGTAAAGTCATTTTCAATTATTCTGACCACAGCTGCTTTCATAGTACTCTTAGCGGTAATATCGATAGCTGGACTAGCTTTCTATTTTAGCACATTTAAGTCGAATTTAGAAGATCGTAAGTTTTCTT
>QYTT01089029.1:16692-31274 GCA_006980735.1 Dasypogon diadema | reverse complement strand
AATGTCTTGTCTTCTTTGTTCTATGGTCTAAGGTCTTAGCATTACATGTCTTTACCGCCTACAGCTGATTACAGCAACATGTATTTTATACATAATGCTTGATCCATTTAGTTTCCTGGGTTTATGTATTTTTACATCTCAATAGGTTAGAGCTTTGCAACCATAGCGTACAAAAAAGGATTACATAAGAATTTAAATAAATATTGGGAACGTTTTTCTCCAATATTGGGGAAGCACTTGCATTAAGTAATAGTTCTGTTTCCTAGAATGACGTAGGTATAGGTTGTGGGATCTCTCGAAAAATGCTTTTGTTTTCTCCAGTTGCATGTTCATTGTGTTGAAGACGTTGTTGTCGCTTTCGACTGTCAATTCAAAAATATGTTTTATTCACTGGGCTGAAGATTTTAGTGTTCTTTTATGGAAACATTTAATAAAAATAAGATATAATGGGATACATATTTTCTTCTTACATTTTGGTGTTCTATTCTGAGAATCCTCAGAATATCGGATCTGTGTGGTGAGCTCATACTCATATACAACGCTAGGGATTCGCCGTTCCACTCTTTGATTATTTACAATAGCCCTTTTTATATACAGAAATAAAATAACAAACTGTTCTAAGTATGCACTTAACATAACCATTTTCTAATTTAGTCCCATTTCTTTAGTTATAAGAAATATGTACAACAATAGCACAAAGCCAAGTTAAATTGTGATATTTTGAGTGAAAAAGTTACACAACTACCGCCATATAATGCAATTATTTGATGCAGGAAAATCCTCTTATCCTTATGTAATTAGCTTCGCTAAATCAGTTGCAGTACATGGCAAGCACACAAATAATAGAATTTTATATTATCTACCAAAAGTCTACATTGTCTACGTAGACTATGTATTATCTATTTTATCTACGCATTGTTTATCCCGAAGTTTAAACAATGAAAATCTACACGAAAATGCCCATCACTGATACTGAACAAAATTTCAAATTATCAATCTGTACTTAGGTGGCAGAGTACATTGAAATCTACAATTAAATCGCTGATTAGCGTTTAGCGCATTTTTAGACTATTAACTTTTTGTACTTTCGAAGCTAATGAAATGTTGCACAATAAAATTTCACTCTAAAAAGTGTGGATCAACTTGCAACATTTGTCAGGTTATAATTCCCAATCATCTCTTCCCCAAAAATTCCCTTCCACCTAAGCTATGCTGTGTGCATCATAGGGTTATTTCCTGACATTAAGGAATACCTTAAAAAAATAATAGTAACGTAAATTGCAATTGCAAGGATAATTTGCAGTTCTGCCCGCTACAAATGATAGCAATGATAGTGAATTTCAACTGGAAGGTAACCAGTAATAAAATCGTCCTTTTGAGTGATTGGATATGAATAGCTATGAATTACAAAGGAAAATATTTATTGGAGAGTCTGGACCACAAAGCTATGCTAAATCTGCGCAGTCAATTTCATCTCCATTTCTGATACTTTTTTTACGCAAGAATTATGAGAAAAATAGTAACTCGGACCAAATAATTTTCTAAGCATTTCATAAATTCAAGCGGAAGGCTGCCGTTTCAGTTTATCGTAAAACAATGGAAGGCAGCCATAATAGAATAAGTAGTTTGGAATCAAAAATTTAAAAAAGTCCAACCTCCAATTTAGGAGCACTAGACAGCTTGGCAATAGGATTAGATTTCTTTTATCGGGCTTATGAATAGTGACAACCGATGATTTCTTCCACAGCAAGAGGAATTTCTGTAAATAATTTGACTTGTTGAATATATAAGTTAGGGAAAAAGAAAAATTCTTGTGCAATGTTCTAGAACTGTAGGGGATGCTCCATCAGGGCCCGTTATGCAATCAGGCTCCCAATTAACTATAGAAGATTCAACGGTTTTCAGATCAAAGATAAACAAAGAAATATCAACTTTAGGAACCATTGTCATATGAAGTAAGAAAATAAATACGCCTTAACAAAATAGTCAACAAAAAAACCACACATTTCAAAAGGACTATGGCTAGAATAATGGAAGAAGATAGAAAGTCGTTAGGGTTTCAGATACATATCGTAAGCATGCAAAAAATAGTCATTGAAATCATTTTTTTTTAAAGCAAATACTTAGCCAAGTCATCATTAAATTTAGAAACATAAAATTTTTATTTCATGTATTACCTAGTTCTTTAAGGGCTGGAGGAAATGGGTTAGACGAGAACAGTGTACTGTAAAATAAACAATCAAACAAATTTTCCCAAAACTTCTTTGTTAGCATAGGGTTGCCATATGAAATTGTGATTTGCTTGCAACAATTATCCTCCTCGTTTTTTCCCTTCTGTACATAGAGCTACTCCCTTAAAAGAAGATTTCTGAAACCTGTATTTTTTCTATTTGCGAGCAGCACAATTAAATAATAAATGAACGTAGAATTCTGAAATTTCGCCTAGTTATTCTTCCCCGTATTTTCTATCTACCTGACCTATAAAATTAAAGAAAAAATTATGAGTTGCTGAAGAAAATTGTTTTTTTCTATATTTTCTTTTTTATTTCTGCCAAAAAAACAGCTTCTAATCTAATTTTTCAAGGTTTTTTTTAGGGAACTATGTGAAAATATTCGTCTTCTTCTTTCTGCTAAAGCGTAATTCTTTCATCCTTTTCCAAGATTCAGCAGTATATCTACAATTTCATTTGATTTACAAATCGATAGATTTTGATAGTGATGCAACATGATGGGCAAAGCCCGATGGCGCTATCTCTTTTTGACGCACATTGGGTAATGCTAATGCCGACTGTATACACACATACAAACCCACACATTTCATCTTCAAACCGCTTTAACTAAAAAAATATTCATTTCTTCTAAAATGTGATCTGAATAAATTTAACATATTTTTTGGCACAGAATCCATGCTTGCAATAAAAAATAGGTATTTACATTTGAAAAAAAAAGATATTGCTATCGATTTTAGCGATAGCAACGCCATCTAGGCATGTTTTAATAGCACCACCTGGCTGGCCCCCTTTGAGTTCAATTAATTTCATTCTGAAGACTTTTTTCTTACGATGCATACTTTATAAGAAATTCGAGAATACCATTTAAAATGAGACACCCTGTACATTACCAATATATTTTAAAATATACCAGAATAAAGAACAAAAACACTTAGTTAAATCCAAAATTTCCATCCTCTTTTATGCACTACTCAAGCTTTATATGGTTTCGAACTAAAAATCCACCAAAGTCTATCAATATTTAGAATAATTATTGTCAAAACGTATTGAATATTGCAACAAATTCAGGAATTCACCAAAAAAATCAAATTTCCTCACCTCCAACTCTACTCTGATTATTGACTTCACCAAGTCACTGATAAAGGTTCTTCTAAATACAACTTTAATTACAGCACAAAATGCAAATATACTTTCCCAAGGGTATCCTGCTACAACTTTAAGTCATTTAATTAACTAGTTTTCCCGGTCAATATTACCACCTTATTAAGCTCTACCCAAGTTAATGTGGTTATCCCAACGCAGATCATATGATAATGTAATGTACCCTTAAAAATTAATGCCCTTACTCATTTCGTATTAATCAGAATTTACTCGTTGCCAGCCGGCGACTGTATCCAGGACCTTTCCCAAAGGATTCGTTAGTAATTTATCTAGTAATCAGCGTCGGTGTCAGCTTTCGCGCACATAAAGCCATTAAATTGGGCAAAAAATTACAGAAAGAATGAGTTTGCATTCATTTATAATTCAGCCCTCCAGGATGTAGATTTGAAGGAAAGATGAATAGAATGATTTTTGCGTTTAATTGTTGGCTTCAAGGTAACACGATTTTGCTCATGATTCTCGTCTAATGGTCTATAGATTTGGTCTGGCAACCAAACAAAACCAACAAAAGTTTCTCATGTAAATGCCCTATAATCTCGTCAATTGCTCCAAAGTCCATATTAAACTCTGATCCAAAGTTCAAGTACATTCGGCATGCTAAAATATTCCCTTTGCAGTTGGCAGTAGGAGCAAACTGCGGTGGTGTCTCATGGAAATGTACCTGTAAATCTTTAAAGTATTCACCCTAACTAACATGGAAAGCCAAATTGGATCATGGATTTGCCATCCGAAGCTCGACCAAGCTATGCCACCGCAAAAGCGGATATACGTGTGAATACATGACAATCCTTACCATGTACCATAAGTGGTATCAGTAGACGATTGCTGCTGCTGGTTTACACTTGTTCGGTGAAAATGAATCAAATTTTCCAGGGTGGTAAACTCACGTTTTACGGTGTGTTTTCTTAGCGAATCATACACTGTGCCCCCGGCTTCCGGCATATGGGCACAGATCGGTTGTACCTAGTTAAGATATGGCGAACGTGATGTTTCTATCAAATTACAAAACTTGAGCGATACAAGAAGTTGTGAAGTATTAAAACCACTTAAGCACATCAGCTAAAAGCTGCTCTCTTCCTATTCTATCGAGCACATGACAATTTGTAACTGCAGATATATGAAGGTGGATTGAGAGTGCTGAAGAAGGGTTAAAGTGACGGTTGGGGTGGAAGTGATACTTATCCAACGATGCTCTATGAGTCAAAGTAAAATTGACGCTAATTGCAACCTCTTGAGGACTTGACTGGAAGTGAGCAGTCTTAATCGGGTTCTAGTTATTTCGAGGAAACTTGAAGCGATTCCGAAGTATACTCGCGTAAGACTTCATAGTTTCTGCTGCACCTGATTCCAAAGATACATAATCACGTGATGGTATACGTGATTTAAAGACTTTTATTTTGCTGGAAGTTTTGAGAGTCGATAAAATAAAGTTAGAGGAAATATACCATAAATAGGTAAATAGTATAATGCATGGAATGGATATAACCGCATAAGAATTTTGGTTTTAGTTTCTGGGAAACGCGTTTAGGTATAACTCTGCAGAATTGCTCCTCTGCGGTTGCGCTTGCGATTTCCGCAAAGACCACCATGAATTATTTGGCTACCTGTGATTGAGGCAATTGATGAGAATTCTACTTGCGAATTCACTGGTTATATTATACAGTAAATTTTCTCTCTAATATTGTGAATTAATAAATAATTCCAAACTTAATTTTCCCAAGGCTCCATCAGGTTTTTCAGTACTAAACATACATTCAGTTGCACAAAAAAAGCAATACCGGGAAGAGAACATTTAACAGCGCTATCAGAACTGAAATAAAAAAAATTGAGACTACACAGTTGACAAACAAAACTTAACTACGCAATTAATACCCAACTGTATATGGATGACTGTTTGAAGAATCGTCTTATCCTTTACGTCAACGTCCATTTTATCGCAGGGTCCTATGAATTTTGGCTTGATCAAGCATCGTCCCATTATACTACGTGATGATTCCTCTTAAGAACATTCGGCCAAAATTTTTGATCTCAATATCAAGATAGCAACTAGTGCGTACCTGTTAACAATATCTCAAGATCAGTCCCAGTAAGCCACGGAAAAAAATCTGAAGTAGGCATTATTGTAAAACTACTTAATCTTTGCACTTCGACGACTTCTTGGAATATGTTTTGTTGGTATTGACGTACTTTTATGTAGCAAATGATGTTACCTGCGATCTTCGAATCTGAATTTAATATTTTGCCAAATGTGTTGTTTAGAAATCCAGCTATTCGCCACCCTTACAAGCTGACATTATAACACTTAAACCTTGAGATCGCATATATTTCTGAAAAATCACCAAAACTATTATCGACAATCCAGACACCTGGCCATAGAAGCGCTTTTAATTCTTTAGGGTCCTCTAGCAAAATTTTCATTATCGGTGCGCCATTAATAATACCGTTAAATGGTCAATGTGCGTTTTTGGTCATGTGAATTTATTGGTCAAAATTGACCATAAGATTCACATTTTTCAACTTTGACCTAGAAGAATTTCAGGGCTAGATCAGACTGCAGGTCGGTGTCATATTAGGAAGTTCCTGTGGGGCCCTCATCAGTTCCTAATATAAAATGCCCTATTAGGATTTTTCCAATTGGGCCCCAATTTGGTGCACTTTTTCCACCCATTGATAAGGCGTGCCTCGTCTGGTTTCAACAATTTTGCCAGAATACAGTCACTCCATGGGGAACCTCGTCTGGACCCGATAATTTTGCCAGAACGGAGCCATGTCATAGCAAGCCTCGTTTGGTCCAAATAATATTCGGGACTTGATATGTAACATACATCTTCGGAATCTAACTATATTATGCCGTGCCGTGCTCTAATATGATTTTCTATACATCTATGTATTTTGTAGCGTAATATGTATAAGACATCTTGTAGTGTGTTCTTTCCATCTTTCACAAAAAATTATATCATGCTGGAAAACAATACATGAATATAATATAATAATAATAGAAACAATCTTATATGTTATACTAAATGTTTAGTTACATATTTCTATTAGATACTATTTATTAAGAAGCCAATTTATATGGGCCACATGCGGCAGCTGGACATGGGCCAGAAATGTTAGCCTGATAAGGTCCGGACTCGCAACAACTCGACTTACATTTCGGATCTGCGTCAGATCAGGCTACTTTATCAGCGCCCTAATAGAAATCGAGCAAGACAGACCTGGAACAAATTGTAGCCCTTATTTCTACTCGGGAGGTAAGCTGACATTGGAAAGCCATAAAATGAATCCTTGATCGTTATCCTTGTGAGGAGTTATAAGAATTTTACAGTGAAAAAGGATGTAAAATCTCCGGACGCCATTTTGAGCAGGAGAGGATATTTTTTTCTGGGCGGAAGGGTCTCCAAATAAACGTTGATCAGGACTGTTCAAGAATCGATTGGTATGCCGTACATCGATTAATTACCGGACTTCCTGTATAATACATGTATTCCATAAGGCTCTACCGTTTTGTGTTTATTGCACTCAAATATCTCAAATAGGTACAACAAAAAACGATTTCACTGATAGGAGTTGCTACCTAGATATCTCCCTTACATGGGGGGATAGAGATTAGAGAATGTCCACGAAAAGTCTATAAATAAGGAACAATATTTACGATACACGAATAGACTGATGAAAGGCCGTGACTCTAAACATTACACTTAACCTCTAATTTTGAAAATGCCTTTATATTATGTGCAATGATTTAAGCAAATCTAATTAGAATTAATTAATCACAGAGATTTCACTATGAAAATATACTAAACCACGTTTTATACATTATGGAAGGATGTGCATAGATTTTTAGAAGTGGCATGTTGCAGTAACTCACTAGCTGCGGAATTTGCCTGCAATAAAGTTAAATTTATTGCAACCATTTTGCCAGCACAAGCACCGTTTTTTTATTATATTTCAAAAATGTTGCAAAAATTCAAAAGGTTTTTTCCTCACAAATGGATGATACTAAAAGTCCTCTTCCCGCCAGTAGGCGATGGTTCCGGGGGCACGGTTTATATTTGCTCCCAGATCTGCAGATCCGCAATGCTGAGTCATATGACAGGAGTCGGAGCGCAGACCCATCTATCATCCAGTGAAAACGAGGCTTAATTAAAAAGCATTTTATTTAGTGATGTTCCATCAGGGAGCTCTTCCACTTGTACTTGTACCATGCATAGCATTGTCTTGTTGAGCAAAACTTCACATATAAGAAGTTGTCAGTTCACAGCAGGATGGATTGGCCTAAATACTTCAAAGTAAAGTGCGTCTCATTGTTAACGCTTGGAAATTAATTTGCTCGCATAACTTAACATGACAGTTATTAATGATGCTCTTCTTTTGAGCCGCTATTGTTCATGTATAGGGTCCCGAGTGATCCCAAATAGTAGCGCGAACTAGGCAAATTCATACGCAGCATTAGCCTATATATTCTTGCGGCAGGCGAAATCCCCCAAGAGTGCTCCCCTGTGCCGTAGTTCAACCGCATGTCACTAACTTTGTACTCGTTGGCATGAATAATTAAAATGAAATCCTTGGCTGGATATTACGGCACGCCATTGGCGAATGGATTACCATTTTCTATGCATACCGACAGCCGGCACATGCATCCTCTCGACCAGATATAAGCGATATAAGTACACTGGCTTAGCAAGCAATTATCAAATTAGCACGCAAGTTGAAGCCGGGAAAGCAGCCAACCACCTCAGTTTTTCCGTCCGACAAGTGGGCTTCAAACTTTCTTCAAGAGCTAAACGTTACGAATTCCTGGCAAACGTTTAACCATCCCGTCTGGGTGCATCAATGTAGGTAACATGAAACCACCTCCGGGGAGTAGCAGCAGGAAGTATTTTTTGTACTCAAGAGAGAGGTTGAGGTTAACTACTTTATACAGGTGGAGTTGGCACTTAATGGCAGCCCGGCATTCCGCAGAAACTACACCGACTAGTTAAACCACTGTCTGTTGCGAAAATACAATTCAGAGCTATGAGGGGCCTAATATAAACCCCTAGTCCCCTAGTGGAATGTTTGACCTTATCAGATTGCGCTTCTGAAAAGTCAACCCAACCAACAACATCGACAGGTGAAAAAACGCTCCGGAGTACTTCGGTATGTTCTCAGATACGTATGGAAGGTAAAATGCGAACAAAGGTAAATTGAACCCAAACTAGGGATACATTAAGGCACAGACAGGAAGTTGGTGGAACTTACTCGCATTAACCCATTTTGTGAAACCCCCCCCCCCCACATTGAGTGGCGGTTTTCCTCCCCACGTTGTTGTTGTTGTTGCTGCGGTTTTGTTCCCTTTGCCAACAGCTAAATTTCCATCAGCCTCCCTCTTCTCGATTTGGCTGTTTTAAAAGCGAGCAAAACAAAAAACTTTTAATGCCGTGCGAAAAATGAACAGACAGATACATGGTGCATGGGAGACTTTGTTTTCCAGGAAATTGCCGCAATTAGTTTGCAATCATTGTGCTTCCTTGAAGCTTTTTTATTCTACCAGAATTGAAAGGGTAATTTGTACCACAATTTCTCTTAATGCTGTACCTAATTATTTCTGAACATTTGATTCGAACGAGATTTCTTTTGTTCCGTAATTTACCCTCGTTTTGAACTTTGGGACCATTTTAAAAGCGCTGATTATGCGAGAAAGTTGTTATTGAATTTTTCTTCTGCAATACGTATTTCATGTTGCGGAAATTTTCTTCTTACTTCAGTTAATTGCAGCACTGCTGATTTTTACTACTCCTAATAAATTTCTGAAAAACAAGTATACTTCCAACAAAATGGTCATATCCAAATAAATTGTGTTCTAAGTATAATTTTTTCTAATCCTTTTAGGATTGCTAACCTGTAAGTAGCAGTATGGAACTGTGGATTAATGTCCTGGATCGTTCGCGAATGATCCGATCTTAATGAACGGATGAGTTAAATAAGCCGAATGAACGATACAGGCCTAAATTAATGATCCATTCTCAGCTGAAATTTTAATTGCAATGATCTATCAACCATCTAACTATTGGACCGCTCATCCACTGATCTACTTTAAAACAGTACTAGCGAAGTAGGTTCCCTCTCTGTCGAACGATAAAGTGTTTCTCTAAAGGAAAAGGACATCCAAAGAAACGTAAAAAGTAACAAGGAAGTGATAACTGATAATAGGACAATGGAATACAATTGAAATAACTGAACAGATCACTTGAACATGTTTTGATGCCCCTTAGGTCCGTCATACATGAAACGTTAACAGCGTCTGCTGTTGGAAGGTTGAGCTGTTGGAAGACTCGACGTTTTCTCATCTTACATAAGAATATCAATGTATCCCGCTGAAACTCTTAACCTCCTACCGGTTCAAACCTCCAGCAACCAACACTGTTAACGTCTCATGTAAGACGGGCCTTAAAACTACTCCTGTAGAAGAACACATTTTGTACTCCCAGATAATTTTTTCTGCTTCTCTTCTAGGATGAGGAATATGCTGAAGAAACCGTAGAAGGATTTAGTCATTTTACTAACAACATTGCAATCATTACGGTCATTGTAGTGCTGTAGTAAGAATATGTGATTCGAAGCATACTATAATCTCTATGCACAATGTTATTATTATTTATATAAGTATGTATGGAGTGATTCAAAAGATGCACAACAACGTCAACGGAAAAATAAATATAAAAGAACCAGGGTGACTACACTGAGGTAACCGTGATGTAGCTTCCATGACTCTTGAAGTGATACTGCGGAAAAGAACCCAATAACGTCCCTCAGGCATGTAGGAATGAATCCATTTTCAACATACAGTTGGAAATCCTAGATGCCGTAGTTTTAGCATAATAATTGAGTGTGACAATTTACTAAAGTCTGTATAAAAAATATTCTTAAAAGAATGCAATGTAAATTGATTTTACACGCTACTATCATTCCGTCTCATTGAGGTTCAGACTGGACATATCTATCTTTATGAAAAATTTAGTTGGTCAAAGGGTTTAAAACAACTCGAAAGGGAGGATTTCAATATGTTTTTAGCTTTACTTCTTATTCTGCTTCCATTCGGAATTTCTCATTGTAAGTGAAAAAAGTTTTCTAGTTTTTTTTTTATTGAACTAAACAGGTCACAATCTTCTGAACGATCATTACAAGGGGAATTTGTACGAGGTTGGGATTCATGTACAAAAATATATTTGGGCTAGAAATTTTACGCAGAAATTAATTAAAATAAAGCTGGAGTGATTGTCACTAGGGCACTCATTGGGACACTAACAATCCATTATGCGGCCCATACACGTTACGATCGGCAGTACAACTTGGTCGAGTTGGACATGTAATCCTATCGTGTGTAGGGCTGCTGTCCAACTGGTTCTCAAGTTTGTCCAACGGCTGGATGAAAATCAAATTGTTTTAATTTTTTGAGGGCGGGCCTTAAGGTTGTACAACGCATTGTATCAATTGCTAGAGCGTGTATAGTAAAACATCCAACAAGATGTATTAGACCGAAAACGCTGAAAATGGAATAAAGGCGGGAAAAAAATATTCAACAGAGTTCAATGTTATAAAAATATATTTTTTGGGCTTATTGTACAACAAGTGCAGTCCATCCGAAATAATATAGGAGTGTCATCGAATAGTACATAGAAGCAACCAATACAATTTTTATATCCCATATAATGTATCATAGGCTTAAGTCAAGGTCAAAAACGTCTAAAAATAATCGTGATACAAAGAAATAAGTTATATAACCATAAATAGGAAACAAAAAGCTCGTCCGGTGTTCTACACGATACACTCGAGAATCCTTCGGACTATATACTTGAAATATGGTATACACATTCAACTCCTTCAGAGGATGTCCTATGAAACCTATAATTTTTTTATTATTTGTTAAATAAAAATCTCCTTTTTCTGCTCTAACGCCAAAATGATTTTTAAACGTTACAAACGTTTCCTAAAACTTTCTACATTTTCTACATTTAGGGTGTAGAACGCTCTTCTCTAAAATGTATTGTAAATTTTTAGAGACTAGTCAGTATTTGTTTCGCTTTTGTAATCTAAATGCACGCCAGTTAGGTAAAATTGTCCCATAAATCTTGAGTTCACCCCCATAATAATAGTGCACAGAAAATGTGCGTGTTCCTCCAGAAAAAAACTTAATTATCAAACACAAGATTTTGATAAAATTGTTTACATTGCCGTGAATATTTCCAGATGTTTCCCAACATTTTGCATTCAGTCCCTTTCAATTGTAGAGTAATTCCTAAATAATGACGAACTTGTTTAAAAATGCTAATTACTGATGTGAAGGTTTTACCTTCCTGATTGCTCCCTTAGAAAAATTGTGAACGGCATACTCAAGTACTTTTCTCCAGGTGGTGGGGTATAAATATGCAAGTGGCTGAGTGCTGGTATACACACAGCTTCCTTGGAAAGTGTATATATCCCCATACTACAGGAACACTAAGAAAGCCATTGAATATTCATAAGGCCAACAAGTTACCTCATTTATGTAATCAAAAATTCCACCAAGTTGCAGCTAACTCTTTGAGAATTGCAAAGGTACTTGGGCCGTGTCCTTCACTTGTCGTACTCCCATTAAACTTTGTTGAAGTTGACGGAAAGAACTATTCCCTAGATTGAATTTTGATAGCAATGCTACTGCCATTTTAATTACAGATTACCTTAACGAGGTACTGGCAATTATTCAGCGTCATTTCAATTACCTCCGGGTTTTACATAAATTGAAGATAAACTACAAATTAATCGCCAGGGTTTTCAAGTCGGTTTAGTTTTTTATAAGATCACAAACAAAGCGTAAATGCTCTGCTTTTGTAGGTGTATTCTCTGAAAATATGGCCATATGTATGCAGTCGTATGCACAGATTTTGATATTTCCACAACAATAAATCTAATCCACAATTTCGTCTTATCTCAATAAAGCCGTAATTTGGTATCAATGTTAATCAATCGTAAACATCATGCTACAAAGGAAATTAATTACACCTGAATGTTGCCAAAGATTACGTTTACTGGCAAGGAACTAAATCGAATGCCTTATTTCTGAGCATTATTCCGATGTTTGATTCAATGGCAATTTCATTACTTCTGGCGGAATACAAATGCTGCAATACTTGTAATTTTAGCCAGAATTGGGTGTTTCAACCACCCATATCCTAAGAATAGCGACGTCAATTACTTGAGCAAATGTATTATACCAAGTCAGGTGTATGATCCGAATGAGCAACGTGGTTATAAATTGTGCAAAATCGAGTAAATTTCGAGCCATTACATAAAAGAAGAGAAATAAACAGAATCATCTGCAGGAAGATGAATGATAATGAAGAGCAGGTCATATTGCGGATATTAGTTGGGTGGGTTGTTTTGTGCGTAAAGGTAATTAACCTACAATCCATGAAAAATATTTCCTGATGCATTGGAAATATATCATAAAATCTCTTAAATGGTTCCTTTAATTATTTTAGTACTCCGGTCATGGAAGAAGTTCATATATCAAGTCATCCTGTAAGTAATGCCATTTTCTCTTATATATATATATATACATACGTATATACTTTTTTTAAGGTGAAGTCATAACTCAGGCGACACCCCGTGATACTATAGCACAACCTTGGCTGTAAGTAGAAAGAGGAGGAAACGAATTAGACGGTCGAGTGGAGGTATTGGTGCACATTGCTTGATTAGCTCACAAAAAGTTAATGGGAGACATTTCAGAGCCTTGTGGCACGTGGATATTGATGTTATAAGCGCTAGAGACGGCATCTTCTAAAGTAACAGAGATGAAACGGTCAGAAAAATAAAATTTCCAATCCAAGTAAAAAGAGAAAAGTTGAAACTAAATGCTAAGAGCTTGGCTAAAGCGGCAGAGTGCTAAACTCTGTCAAAGGCCTTTAACATATCCAATGCACCCACCTCTGATTCGCTGAAGTTATGGAGACAACGATGCCAGTGCTCTGTAAGTAACGTTATCAAATCTGCGGGATATCGTTCGGATCAAATGCCATATTGGCGATCATACATTAGATGAAATTTCTCGAGGTATTTATTGAATTGTGCGTTGATAAGAGTCTTAGTAACTTCTGCCGGAATCGAAATGATTGCAATTGGTCTGTAGTTAGAGGGATTGGGTGCATCTCCCCTTTTTGCGAGAGTCTCAATAATGGTGATAAAGTACCTTGTGAATATGACAAGTTAAATATTATCCTCATAGGATTAACCAAGAAAGAGGCGCAGCCTTTGGCGGAAGGGGCGAGATTTCATCAGGTCTGGGGTTTTTAGACAAGTAGAGATTCGCAAGAACTTTATAGACCTCAAATGATGTTAAATTTTGAAGCATTTACTTTTAACAATCCCAAGAATTATTGACATCAAAAATGCCAGCGACTGGGACTGGAGTTGGACTAGCGTCCTCCAGATTTCCGGTTGGATGCTCTAACTGCTGAGCTATCCAAACGGCTGATCCTCGTTTTACCTACAAAGTCATAATTTTTGCTTTCGTCTAACTTTTTTTGTCAGTTTCGACGAAGGCTATTAGGAAATTCCCAATGGTTTGCTTTCTACAATACACAAATGAAATCGACTAAAATTGATTTTCTGAAACATTTACTAGGATCGAGAAATGTAAATTTTAAACTATGGTAAACTTTGAAGCATTTATTTTTAACAATCCTAAGAATTATGGAGACGAGATCAGTCCCAGATGCTGGCTTTTTTCAGTAATTCTTAGAATTATTGAAAAGGAATGCTTCAAAATTTATCATCATTTTAAATTCACATTTCTCGATCCTAATAAATGTTTCAGAAAATCAATTTTATCCAAATTAAGTTGGTTACCGTTGAAAATGTTTACTTTTTATAGACCTATCCTATCCGTGGTACCTTTTAAGTAAGGTAAAAATGCCCTCTTCGCCACCTCATTAGATGAGTTGTCTTTATTTATGTTTTTGTCCGATGTGATATTTCTTAGGTTCTTGCCGTAGCCATTTATTTTTAAATTATTGTCTAAGTCTGTTAATTGACCTTCCAAGCTTTCATCGTCATATAATCTGTGTGATGTATGAACCAGAGTCGATACAACTGATTTTAAGTTGGAAGCATAATACTATCTGAGGAGTTCTAGCAACCGACATTTTGCTGGTGAACATGACCACT
>QYTT01089029.1:729-16672 GCA_006980735.1 Dasypogon diadema | reverse complement strand
CAGTCCCAGATGCTGGCTTTTTTCAGTAATTCTTAGAATTATTGAAAAGGAATGCTTCAAAATTTATCATCATTTTAAATTCACATTTCTCGATCCTAATAAATGTTTCAGAAAATCAATTTTATCCAAATTAAGTTGGTTACCGTTGAAAATGTTTACTTTTTATAGATCTATCCTATCCGTGGTACCACGTTGTGATATTTCTTAGGTTCTTGCCGTAGCCATTTATTTTTAAATTATTGTCTAAGTCTGTTAATTGACCTTCCAAGCTTTCATCGTCATATAATCTGTGTGATGTATGAACCAGAGTCGATACAACTGATTTTAAGTTGGAAGCATAATACTATCTGAGGAGTTCTAGCAACCGACATTTTGCTGGTGAACATGACCACTTATACGTGTATCGAAATGTCCAACAGGTGAGTTGTTCTTGGATAAAAGGAAAAGTTTTTTCACATTTTATCGCGAGTTTTCGAATACATAAAAAACTGCATAGCATATTGCGCGAAAATTTATGTAGTGATATAGCGGGAGGCTTTGTTTTTTTTCCTTCAAAATATAGGGCTATGAATTAGGTAAATCCAAAATCTTTATTAATTTGTAAAGTAGAGACCTGGGAGTTATGTATGGTATAACACATCATCCAAATGGTCACCTCGGCTCTTCTTACGCACCTTTACTTTTCTTCGAAATTTTCTATTATTTTTACGCAAAACTGCGTCTCCATTTCAGCTCGGATGTGGGCTTTGAGATTACGAATCATTGTTGAATTATTAACACAGACTTTTCCTTTAATATAACCCGAAGGGAAATAGTCCAAAGTTATCAAATCGCACTATCCTGATGGCCAATTTTTGATTCCGTTTCCGAAAATTATACGACTTGGGAATTCTGTACGCAAAAGACCGATTGTTTCGCCACTTGTACGACACGCAGCGCTGTCTTTTTTTAACCCTATAGATCTGTCGTGTTCATACCTTCCATCTTAGGGCAAAGAAAGTCTCTTATCATATCGCGATAGTGCACTGCGTTGACTTTCTATCATAGTTTTGAAAAAAGTACAGGCCGATGACGCCTTCTGCCCAAAATCAGGACGAAAACGTGCCTCGTCCCAAAGAGGTATTTTTTGCAAAAATTGACATCCGCAGGGTAATTTTTTAAAAGCCAATTTGCAAACGTATAGCCAACAAAGTCCCTACGCCAAATGTCTCTAATGATATTTAGTTTCACCAATTTATATTATTTTTTTAATGAAATTTTGGTCTTCTTTATTTGCCTCTTTTTTTGTGAAAATAATTTTTACATATTCTTTTCAAATGAACAAAGTTAAACTTTCATTTCCGTCAGTTTCCAGCCGGAAAAGTCAAACAAAAACCAAACCAAATGGATTAGCAACTATTCGCACCAGTCTGTTTTCGGTCTGTTTTGGTCTGGTCGTAATGCAACATTTGTCCTGCCTGGCTAGGTTTGGTGCGGTCCAGTCTGATCTTTCGGTTCCAATCTAACCACAACCTTAGTGTCTTGTACTGATCTGATCTTTTTGAATTTTTTGATTAGGTTGCTGATAGTACTTCCATTTGTCAATCGATTACGCGAAAAAATTGTACAAATTTTGCGGACTATATTTATAATAGAAAGTGGATTTGCATAATAGAAGTCATAGAAGTCAACGTTTTGTAAGCTCTTTACAAGCGTTCCATGATAAATTTCCCGAGTTTCTGAATGACAGATGTAAAATATAAATGAAAAAAATAGAAAAAGTGGCACACCATTTAAAGTTTGTAGCTCTTATTGAAACACCCTTTATTTTTCTGAATGTTAATCGCTGTGTAACTCATAAACCGTCCCATTTGTGCCCATTGTTCCCTTGGACACTTCTGTTCGGCATGTCATGAACTACACACATTTTTCCAGAACACGTCGCTTAAGTAATGTCACCTGTTTTCACACATATGAAAATTTACATACCACACACAATACAAAATTGTGAGAAAAGAATTTCGTTTTGGAAGGATTTCAGGGAAACTAAGGATCGAGTTCAGTCGCGAACAGAATCCAAGAAATGTCTTCTTAAAATGCATTGTCATAAGAATTTCCAATCATCATTTGCAAATTTCTTTATCTAAAAATTCTTTCCCATATTTCCAGACTCAGGCTCATTTACAATAGAATAAATTCAAACAACGGAATGAATGTACGTTTATACGAAATATTATCTTAATCTACACGATACAGAAAATTTTCCCTTTCAAAATCGCCTAAGAGCAATAAACTTGACAAAATATTGCAGTTAAGGAAGGTGTCACCAAGCAGCTCAGTTTTTAAGTGCCTGAAATCAAGCAATTCTCTCTTCACATAATTACTTTGCAATTTGGGTAAAACTCATATACTTTAATTAATTTTCAGACCAACCTTAATTTCGCGCGAATAGGTCAATCCCTGGAGCTCAATAAATTGTAACATTAGCGGTGGAAAAAATATTCCTAGAGGATATGTCACACCGCCTCTACCACTTGCTTTCTACACAGCCACTGTTTACCAATTTTCGTGTAATTCGTTTTATTTCCATTATTATAGCAGCCCCTTCGTGAGTTGGGTATATTTTGGTAGGAACCAAACCTTCCGACAACATCACATCCTTAGGATGATTATCCACTTTATTTTGAGGTCATACGTAAAATGGGTGGACGGTTGTCACCAGCATAGATTATTCTCCTTGTAACTAATTGAGGTAATTACGGTATACAAGCCATTAGCTAAATCCAAATGACTCTTCATTCGAATCAAGACGCACTGAGGCACGCTCTTAATCGGGTTTGGTTTAGGTATATACCTAGTTGTACACTTGCTTATATTTTGCCTTGCCTAAGGGTTCAGAAGGTTGTGTGATTAGGATTTCAGCAACAACGTGCTTGTAATTATAGTTTCCTCATTGAGTGCCGCAATTGAATTGCATCGTCAATGATATCCTAGCCCCGGATCACATTGTGGTATTATGTAATATGTTTGATCCAAGGAAGATCTTGCATTTGCATTACATTGCACTCGAGAAGGAGTTTTAGACTCCAAGTTTCTGAATAATTGCATGAGTATTTGGTGCTTTTAGTCTGGATGACTGTTCGATTTTAGCAACTATATTGATAGAAATCATGACTGGTGGGCCATTTACATGATTCAGTCCTGCGATGACAATTACTTTCTGATTTAACATTCATTCTGGGATTCTGGCATTCCGGTCTGTAAGTTCGGGTTAATTAAAATAGAGTTACCACAATTTGGTTAAATGCTGATTCATTCATAGAAATGTAGAAGTTATGAAATATGCTTTATCTGATTAAATGTCAGAAGATACTTCATTTCTGCAATACATATCTGGCAGAGGAAGGGATTAACCAAAGCATGACAAGGCGGGAAACTAAGTAATTTTCGTAATTTCATTTTATACCACTCACAGTTGGAAGCTATGCCATCGTCTATCGTGTTATCACATCAAACAGAACATATGCGTGATTAAGTAGACAATGCACGCTAGCTTGATATAATATATACCAGAGCCGTTCAAATAAGAGAAATAATGGAATATTGAGGTCTACTAAGTTTATAGGTGAACTTATATGAGGTTATTAATTCTGACAAGTTAACACATTTTGAAAATAACCTATCATAAACATAGACACGTAACAATGGACTAATTAGTTTGGAATTTTACAATATAATGATTTTTGTGTTTTTCTTTTGATACAATAGAAGAGAACTTACAAAGAAACACTGGTATTTCTTTCAATAACGTTTTCTATATAATATATATATTTTCTATAATACCTCTCTGTTTTAATTATTTTTATGGTACGTTGGTAAGCACAAAATGAAAATATCCTGATGCAAAATTACTATATGATAGGGAAATCAGTACAATATACATATTTAAGCGGAAAATAATATATTAAATTTAATAAACAAAACAGCAATAATGAAACGTTTAAAATTGACATTTTTTAATTTTTACAGAATCTCTGAACAGGAGTTCTCGTGTTATTAATGATAACAGGCGCCGATTTAATAAACGAACCCGGCGCATGAAAAACTCATCCGAAATTACACCCTGTGACTGTACCGTGTGTTCCGAATAAATTAATTGGAGACAGGAGAAGGGTTGGTAAGCTCACGTGTAAGTTGGCACATTCAATGATACATAAGCTGCACTAATATGTAAGATCAAAAGTAATATTTCTTAAACTGCTTTACTTAGAAATCATTACTTACTTTACTCTTGATAAAGGCTATGGGATTTTTTTCCACATGCTTTTGTTCTGACACGCATTTTGTAATTTCGTAAGATAATACTCTTTCCATTACTATATTGTTCTTGTAACATTTTAATTTTATTTGAAAATTCTCAAGGTTTTGTAATTTAGCCTAAGGCCTAATAAGAGGAGAAAAAAATTAAATGGCGCCCAACCTTTACGTTTAATTTGTGATCCCTCCCATCTAACTAAGCTAGCAAAGGAGCCTAGGGCTCTTGGTTACGTGCCACAGGTACACGTAACAGTCCAAATATTTTCTTTTGCTTGCTTTTCGAATAAATCAATTTATATATATTTTCAAAATTTTACATGCCTTTTGAAAACGCTTTAGTTATTACTTCTAAACTGCCCAATGGATTTTGATGTTTTAAGCAAGTGATTTTTTCCACTTTCTAGCCTGGAATTTTGCTTGAATTTTGAAAAATGGGGTTGAATGCGGTCATAGCTGATAAGAAATAAGAAAATATGTGTACACAGTTTTGGTAACTTAAAATTTTAACACTTTACTACATGAATTTTTATATCTGATAAAACAAGTGCTGATCAAATCAGTGATCATATTTAAAAAAAAAAATAATTAAAAAACTTTCCGTTGCAGGGTTGAGTTAGTCCAAAGATGAGTTCTTTACACATTTTAGACATAACTTACATTTATTCTTTTTCCAAGATCTGTGTAAAATAATCAGTGTTTCTTTATTGCCCTGAAAGTCTAGTCTCATATTAAATTAAAACAATACAAAAAGTTGTAGACCAACGTAATTTAATAACTATTTAAGGGATAAATACATTTAGGCACCGATTGAAGCAGTGTAGAAAAATGCAATGCGGTGACGTATATAATGCAGACTTTTCTCTTTAAATTTTAAAAACTGAACTGAAGATGATTTCTAATTTTAAGAATATAGTTGTTTTGCAGAAACTGAGGAAACAAGTATTTTAAGCCTTATTTTGAATAATATGCAATAGAGGGTTAATATCTTTTTGAATGACTCTAAGAAGCTAATAGCTATGCTCGCGTACAACAAAATTAACGGGATTCCTGTAAAATGACTTCGAACATATAAAAACTACTGGGATTGTTCAGCAATGTATGGAAAAATCTCTCAAAGGACTAATCAGATTAGACAGAGTAGATTTAGCTTGCGGGGCACACCAAAACACCAAAAAATAATAAAGTTATAATAATATTAATAAAGTAAAGTTAATAAATTTAAATAAGGCGATACAGGACAAGAACTGATCACTCTTATATTATCAATTTTTTTTCCAGTTTTCAGTACACAGTGAGTAAAATAAGTTTAAGCACACACACGGTAGTGTATTAAGACAACGACTTGTGATTTTTCTTTATTTGTATTAGATAGGTGCATTCTCTATATTTATTTGAAAGTATATAATTCATATTATAATGCAGAAAGAAAAAAATTAAAAAACTGACAAAAATCGTGAAATTATTACAACATATTTCAATCCAAGTTAGCAATTCGCGCAAAAAGAGTTAAGGGACAGTGAAAATTTACCCACAATTTGTGTCAAAATTTTTCATTTGTTTAGCCTTATATTATGAAGTTACTTAGTATTTAGCAGATACTCGCTGATTTTTTTACTTATGAAGAGTACTTTGATATTGATTAAATCAGTTTTCTTGTGAAAGGTTATTAAGGGTTTATTTTACTAATTAAAAGGGGCATTTTTAAGGCCACTTTTGTTACAAACGTAACGCTCCCCAATTTTTTCTCTAAGATTATGCTATAAGTGCTATATGGAATTTAAATAGACGTATGTAGCCCTTCATTTTAGTAAGGTTAGGTAGTCGAAAAGGGTCCCAAGCAAACAAATATTCGTATTAATATATTTTCATATAAACGGTAGAGCTCCAAAATGCTTAATATAATGGAGCTATGTTGGATAATTTCTTGTTTAGATATTCAGGTGATAATATTTTTTTTAAATTTAAATTTTTTACAAAAAAGCCAAAGATTCCTCTCGAAAGCCCCCACATAATTTCGTATTTATTTTATACCCTAACCTCGACTCAAGATCCCGGGGATAAATCATAAAAGGATAACAAATATTAAATTGAAATTAAGAAATTAAGAAATTTGGTACTTACCTGGACAAAATTTCTACTTTCAAACCTCGATCAAAATTACATAATTACATTAACAAATTCCAAACATAAACAACAACAACACACGGCAATGAAACATGCCATTTATCCTTGAAATTTCATCTAAAGTCAAATCAAAGCTATACACAAAGACGTTAAATGCATGCCATAAACACATTTTGATCACACTTTCGCCTGTATGCACAGGTTTTCACGAAAATTTTCACTTTTAAGGTTAAGGATGACTGATTTTACCTGAATTTGCATCCACGCACAGAGGTGGTAAAAGGGGATGGAAAAGCTCAGTTGCTCTCCTTACACCAGTCCAACGTTGTTTATATGTCGAAACTTGAAAAACACGCGCGAAAAACTTCCAAATCAACAGATGAAATCCACCTGTCACGCAATCGCCTTAATTCGCGATTTGACATTTCACTTTGAATTACTTGTACTCGCGAAAGAATTCAATCGATCTTTTTAATGCGGCGCTTTCGATGAAATTGATTATTTTGCCTGAAATCAATTATTTAATTAATTTTATTTTGTTTTTTAAAATCGCGCTAATTAGTGGAAAAGAGAAAAACGGTTGAAATGAGACAAACTGAATTATGTGAGGGAAAATGGATATGAAAATGGATCCACAGAGCTGATATCATTGCCAGAACGATGTAAAAAAGGATATTTATGAAAAATTTTACGTCCGACGGACTATAAAAGTGCGACAGAAACTGTATTGGCTGTCTTAGTTTTTAACAGTCGTCTAGAGTGAACATCGTCAGAGTTAGCAGCGAAATTTGGATTTCTTCTTTATTTTGTACAAGTGGATAAGGTGAAAGATTGCACTTAAATCGTTTCTTTATATGGTTTTAGGATTTGGTGACAATATTGAAGGATATGGTCCACTTCCTGCATTACCTTTTTGGCGTCAATAATTAAAACCGGAATATATTCACCGGTGTTCTGGCTTTTCGGTAAGTCCTCGTGTGTTTTTTTCCCAATTTTCCATTTTATCCTCCCAAATTTGATAAAAGTTCGGGCTCGTCGATGCGTTGAATATTACGAGGTTCAGAAAAGAAAGTTTAAAGTAACTACACCAAAATTTGAGTTTCCACGTATTTATTTCACTTTTGCCTACTCATATAACCGGAAACGTAGTGAGAGAGAGATGTGTTCTTGTTCGGGCTTATATAGCTTTGGGAAAGTTCACAAATTCGGAGTATTAAGTTCAGTGAATTTTTGTTTTGTGACAACTTCCGCAATAATTAAAATTCAAAGTTCTAGCTAATTCTAAAAATTGGCTAATAAATATTCAGGTAGAAATTTTGCTTACGTGTGCTGAATGTCGTTTTATTTTATAAAAATGCAATATAAATTTTCTAGGTTATGGTACTTACATTCGAAGCTAATTACAAATTTTTTAAGACATTTTTCTTCTCTTTTTAGTTCCTTTTTAATTTCAGGACGATTGGATCTTAAGGAAGTACGCTGTCTGTACGAAAGGTGAAGTTCGGTGTTCCACACAGACTGCATTAGCAGTGGACCAGTGTATTTTCAGGGAAGCTGTTCCTTTTCATGTGAATGTTTCTCTTCACTACCTTCCTTTTTTTAGAGGCAGTTGATCTTAAGACGTTCGGGCCTCAAAGTATACAAAATGGGATGCTTCAATACATCCTGGTGACATTCGTGATGGAATACCTCTTGCAGGATACAAAATCAGTGGCATCTTACAACTTTTCTAATCCATCCCTATGTATTTCGAAAACTAAATAAAATAATAGTCCGGATATGGTCTTAAATGAAAGAGGGAGATGACCTCTACATGATACAATAATGAAATGCACCAGTTGTAGGGCGAGGGGGTGTTCAAACATCGCAACGTCTATCTTCTTGCTTTTTGTTGATTTTCGTAGAGCTTGTCCAACCGGGCGTTCTATAGCCCAGGCGAATATCTTCTATCTGGCTGCTAGGTATTCCCAGAAGCCGCTGATGGTCGGGCTTTTCGGGAGAAATAACTGGCTGGTAGTCAGCTTGAGGCTCAGACGGTGATGACGGTCAGAGGACAGTAATATTTCCGTTCGTTAACAATGAGGGCTTTGGTGCGAAGCTCATAGTATTCGCTAAAAACAATGGATCGTCTATCAAGAATTTGTCAAGAAAGGGAAGTTGCAGAAGAAAAAATAGGAACAAAACACTTGGTGGAATACAGATATCAAGAGTCACAATTGAAAAGAAGCTAACGAAGTGCCAGCACTCAAATATGCAGGAGTGTTTCAATTAATCAACTGTGCAGAATGTTGTTACTAATAAACAATATTAAGTACGATTTATATAAATAGTGGTTAATGAGGCAGAAAATGCTATTGTACAACTCAGAGATACCCTCTAACAGCGTGAAGCTCAAACTGGGATCCTGCAATCAAGACATAAACAGTGAATTCGTTCTATTCAAGAATTTACCGGCTCCGTGAAAGAAGCTCGATTATGCGGAAACAATCAAGTACCTCATAAATCACGGCAAAACAGAAGGACTATTACTATATAAAGGGCGAAAACGTTAGGAGTGGGAATATTATTGAGTAGTTAGAAAAATAAAATGTAATTTAAACGAACCTTAAGAGTTCGATAACGAAAAATCAATAACCCACTAAAAATGACAAATATCTATCTGGTATCCTTAATAGCCAAATTGTTAGAACTATATAACAAATACGTTCAGAGTTCAGAATAATAATCACAGGAATGTAAGTTCAATTAAAAATCGCCACGACTATGTTTCCACACTGCCACCAACTCCCTGATTACAAATTCTATAGGTACCCAAAATTTATGGATACTTTCGTTTGCTCATATATCGATTTTTTGTCTCTGTATTAAGACGTGGTAAACAACATTAATACTACTTATTGGTGAGGTAATCAATACGCAAACTGGCAGCGTATATAAGAAATATAAATTTTAAAATATAGCAGCAGACGCGACATCCTATAATATTCTCTTTTAATATTAGAAAATAATGGTCTAATGGGGACCATTAGTCATTCCTAAGTAATCGGAAAATCCAGACATTCTCTTAACGTAGATCGATAGGATACTTTAATTTAACAACTCATTGTACTCTTTCTATTGTCTTTCTTTGATTGCCATTAATGAAGATAAAAATCTAATTTAACCAAGCATCCATGAATATTCACACCCCAGTATAGCGCAGTATCACGAGTAAATTAACATTTCCAAAGAGCAAGCTTCTCCCATAATGAGTTAATAACAAACGCTTTGCTTGACATCATTACGTTCCCTCGGCTAAAAATCTCAATTAGCTAAAATGACCCGCAATCTCTGCCCCAGCTTGCCATAGCTATCTTTACAGTCAGTAATGCATAATCGATTACACAAAAAAAAGAGCCAAGAAACCAGAAAACTTGAAAACTAACTTCTGCGTTGGAAGATAAAATTTAATTATTCAGGAGGACTTTCCGGGAGGGTCCTTAACATGATTCCGAATCCGGACGTCTCGGACACCCTTTGCCAACAGAAATTTCACTGTACATACAGACACACATACACACACACACATATACACACTGATAGGTCACGCCACCTAATTAACTTTATCCCGGAGGAAAAACTTTTCTTGGCGGAAATGCTGAAACTCTAAGTAACGACTGACGTTCGTTTGTCATTTTTATCTCCGATTTTATTCTTTGCACAAAATGTGCACTATTCATGCGAAGTGGCAAAAAAAAAATTATTAACAAAGTTGAAGTCCAGCTGATGAATAGATCACTTCCTGTACACCGCCCACACCCGAAACTCTTGAGTAGAAATTCTCAACGGCCTTAATTTCGTACAATTGAGAAGACAGAAGGGAGCTTAGATAGATGTTAATTACCTTCAAATATGAAATATTCAAGATAGATTTCTCGGACAGAATTGCTCTTGTGTAATCAAAGTTGACCCATATTCATTAAAAATGAACGCGCATAAAATTTTATTAGATGAAAATATGATGTTCTTCCAAAGGGCCTTAGAGATTCAGACTGGAAAGAAATTAGGTAAACTTTCCTAACAATTATGCTCTTAATAGTCAAAGGCTGGAAGGCAGACGAGGAAATAAACTGTTGGTAGCATAGTGCCACATTTTCAAACTGCTGCTATTGTAGCCACAAAAAGCAAATTTTCACAAAATAATGCCGGTCAGACACGCTCCAGTCATAAATTAAGTGGTGGTGACCAGCATGCATCACATAAAGGATATCACCACATTAAATCCATTAGCACTATGTTACACCAGTTAGATTATGCCGTCGATAGCGCCACACTTCCACCCATGTGCTGGCTTCAATGGTGTGTCCCCCCCCAAGTTCCACAGCTGCACAGGCTCTAACTAAAGCTCCGAAATAACAAGGAAAATATTAGAATTTCTCCATGATCACCCTTTCGGGTATTCCAGGACCACCAGTCGAAATAATAGTCACAAATCTGCAACCTCTAAAAGACGTGTATCATGAACGTTGACCAGTAGGAGCACGAGGTAAAGGAAGAAATAATTACACGTGTGCACTTCATGAGGTTCCCAGTAACTCTCCCACTTTCTTTTAAGTTTAGGCTCTGTGGCGCAGTTCAATTTCTCACTCCACCAAATATTAATTAAAATTGCAACAATTCATTATGAATATTTCCATCATGCCGAAACCCTTTTACCCAGCATGTTAACATTTTGCAAAGTTTCATAATTTTCACCCTTGCGCTAGATGGAAGGCAGCTCGCATACACAAACATAGATGCACACTTGTAAGGAATAGACCTCATTTTTGTTGAATGCCGTGCGGCTCTAGAGGTGCTCTGCGGGATGCCATTTCTCTTTCTCGTCAAAAAAGGCGAACTTAACTTCAGTTATATCCTAAAAAGTTTCCTTTTACCATACCTACAACTTTTGCCTTGTCGAAAGGATATCCAGCAAGTTCAGACAGCTTGCAGTCAAGTGGTTGTGCACCCCCCACAAAACAAAATCAATTACACCTTCCATGAAAATAGACACCGACACCTATAAACACGCAAACGTCTTTCGCAATAATAAAATAGGCCCGATGCTTATGGCATGCTTGAATCCGGTCTCAGTGCACAGTATGAAATTATTTCTAATACGCCACAAACACGCAGAGTTCTTTTCCCTTTACCCCCGTTGTTTATGTTGGTATCAATAGCAGTTTTCCTACTAGCCTTCTTGACGGTATTTACCTTGAAGATGATGACAACTGATGTATGCTCTTTGCAGGTAAGCTGATTAAATGACAGGATACCTGTAAAGATGTTTTTGGACGTCCTTTTCATATTGTTCCATACTTTTTGAGAATTCTGGAGAGGCTTCTGACAAAGAAGAACCAGTCAAGGATGTTGGTGAATGTTTTTCCATATTACGTAATTAAGATAAATAAGACTACAAATAGCAAGTAATTTTCTTTAAACAGGCATTTAACTAATTTTTAAATTCAAAGATAAAATGGTATGTTAATGTATGGCTCTTACAAATTTATGTATGGTAAACAAGGAAAGAAGATACATATAATTGGCTTGGACCATTTATGTTATACACTAGACGTAGGCAAAAAAAGAAAATAATGCGTTTGCAAATAGTTAGTTGTCCGCGGCTACTTATTCTTACATATTCGCAGCTGACCTTCAAATCTGCAGACAGTCTTACTATCCACAATCCGTCGACGCACCCTTTATCTTAAATTTGCCATTTCGTGAATATTCCGTTGACCTGTAGTAAACCCTGTCCTCCATATTGGATCCGCCATTTTGAATCCCCAAAATTTAGCTCCAGATTCGAAATAAGCGCTCTCCAAAAATCCATATGGACTTATTTTCATAATGATCGAAAAACTCTTGAAAAAGTTACAATTACCACCGCCATATTTGATCAGCCATGTTGAATTTTTAAGCGTTAACATTAAATTCGTAATCATCAGCTCCAAAATATATAGGTCCATCATTTTTCCAACATTCCATTGATGTTTGGAAAATCTTGTCCACCATATTGGATCCGACATTTTGAATTTACAAAATCTGGCGCTCCGCAAGGCATCCTATTGTCTCCTACTCTCTAGCTGCTCTTCATTCAAAATATCTTTTCCCTTACCTTCAATTCAATTCACAGTTTTGCAGACGACAGTATCTTTGATTTTGCGCACTCGTTTGAAGTTAACGTTAACGACGATATCATTAAAATTCTTTTCTGGATCCGGGCTAATCCCGCCAAATTTAATGCTGCCAAAGTCTAATACTGTCTGATATTAAAAAAAAAACTGCAAACTCCCCTTAAGCTCTTTTCGACAACGGGGAAAATATTTCAAATTCTTTTAACTTAAATATCTCATAGATTCAGGTAGCCAACAATCTTTATTAGACAGATCAAAGACTTGAATAAAAATCACACACATTTTGAGCTCGCTACTTTAATAAGAACTATACCAACGATATCTCTGGTCTGTTCCTTGTGCGAATGTGGAACAAACTTTCTTATTCCATCTTCGGCTTTCCTAGCGTACTATAGGCCACAAAACTTGAAGAGGACTGCTGACTACTTCTTCCTTCTGTATCGAATTTGTTAAATCAATCTTTTCCTATGCCTTTTGTGCAACACTGGTATTTAACATTAACAACCAATTTTTAAGAATTCGCCGCATTTAAAAAGAGTTTAATTACATTTTATCCTTTTCGTTAACTTTAGGAGATACACGACTTGAAATAATTGTCCGATGACGGATGATGAGAGAATATATGGTGTGTCGGAAACGGATATTAATGCAGAAGTAAGATACTGAAAAGATTGTTACACGCAAATTTCACTGCACGTATCCCCGGCTATGCGTTTTGAGTCTCTATGTCCGTAACTTCTTAAAGTTAACTTTCCTTCCCAAGCCGGCAGCGAGATCACAAAGTTAACGAGGTTTTTTTTCACTTAACAACTTCTTAAGAAAGTATAAACAAAAAGGGAAAATGTACTTATATTCTTTTGGATGGTCCGGTTCTTCCGCAAGTTCTTCCTGTCGCCCTACTCCTCCATTCTCTCCAATTCCTTACTCCTTTACTTTCGCCTTCTTGTCCTTTCTGTTTCGCTTATCTTCTTTTCCGGAATTCATCGCCTTCTGGGGATCTCCAAGACACTTTGACCAATAAACCCTCTTTTTTCAACTTTTTTTTTACAAACTTTCTTTTTTCAACTCTTTCCAAGACTGCGACACGTTTTAATCGCCACTTGACAAAATAGAGAGAGAGTCCGCTTCACCTACCGAAGCTTATATAACCAAAGTGCCACTATTAGTGTAAACTTCTGGAATTTGGAAACTTCCGGTTTTTAACGAAATTCAATATTATATATTTCCTCATGGATTTTGATGTGAGGATTCCGGCAATATACTTCTTTTCGCTGCCAAAATTTTCTTTAGCCAGAAATATTGAAAATTTGGTGGCTGTCAATTGTCAAAATTTCTTCTGTTGATTTTCGGAATTTTTGGTTTTTTGAGTTTTAGAAGTCGGCTCATGGATTTTGTTGTGCTTCGGGTTACGGACAATTTCGATTTACTTAAGTTTTCGCCTAACGTCTTGAGGTCGTGGAGTATTTTCATATTTTTGAAAGTGATGATGCAGGTTATGTGGAGTTTTTGGTGTCTTAACTCTTGAGGAAGGACTTTTCCAGTAAATAATTCTATTAAAAAAACGTTATATGCTTTAAGCTTCAATATAGATTAAGTGTATTCCCCCTTTACGGTTTTCGTAGGTTACTTTAGCGATCTGCCCGCTTAAGAAGTTACATCAAGGTAAGCCAATACAATTTGAAATATGAAATTATCGAAAATATCTTGAACTAACTGACTTATCCTACTTCTGATCTTCGAATGATTATCCATTCTAATAATTACTCGCTAATCCCTAATTTGCTATCCTGCTTTAAGTCCAAATCCTACAAGCTATTTTCAAAATCCTAATCTCTTATTTCCTACGTTAACGCAATTAATATAAACCAACTCTGTATGTAAAAATTCTTCTTCTTTCTCTTGTTACTGCCTTTTCTAGATTCTATTTCCTTGATTTCCTTATCCCAACTACTTTTTATCTTTTAATTTGTTTTGATGTAAGCAATAAGTTTTACATATCTACTTTTCTTTGTGGGAAAATCCTTTGGTACGGTGAATCTGGTGACATCCAGGGTAAGTAGGACTCTGTCTAAACTAGCTTTTGTGTTTCTCTTCAACTTGAAACGTCAGGTAAGTAGAACCCAAGTAAGTATTTATTACTCTGAGCAATCAGCGGCCAGTGATCGGGTAAGTATCATATAATTGACTGCTTCAAGTAAATTTCGGCTCACATGGGACCTCCAATTCAAGGACATGAGTATGTAGGTTTCCGACACATTTCAGCGGTGTTGTATCAACAATGGGTAACGACAAGGAAGAAGGCTGTGCCTAATCAAGGAGGAACATGTTGCCGTCTACGAAATCCCGAGCTGGACCCCAATCGTAGGTAAGTATCTCTCTCCATCAATATCTAAAAGTAATAAAAACTCTTTGCAGAATCATGGACTACGTTGGGAATACGACAAGTAACAAGACATACAAAGTAACAATAAATACTGTAACATTTGAGTGGTTTTTTTAGCAGCGACAGAAACCAACGCAAAGGAGTGTAGAAAATGTCGTCCTGGTGTCACTCCTAGAGCTGGCAGTGCCGTGAACTCGAGTCCCTCCCATAGAAAAAGCGGGTAAAGGATGAGCGGATTGAAAAAAACCGAATATTCTGTCGATTTTGAAAAATAACTTTTTTTCTTGGGACTTCACTTTTTAGAGAACAGTCTCAAGGTAGAGTCATAAAAAGTTTAGGTCCAAAGTAAACATTGTGAATAGTTGTGATAGTGTTTAATAAATTGTGATTCGCAAGAAGCTTACCGCACAATTAGTCTTTCCCTTATCCTCAAGGAATTCCAGCGGTGTTTAACGGCAGTTCAGAGGATCTCACCAGGACGCCCTAAAATTTCCCAGACATCCAAGGAGAGATAGCCCGAACTGGAAAGCTAAGTACGATTCACTTTACATACATTTCTTATAAACAGAAATTCAGAAGATTTATTCACGAGATTTCGACGCGAAAGCTTTCGCTCGGACGTTTGTTTTCTGAGAAGTGCCAGGAAGGCCCTAGGTCAGCATTATCCGCACTCTAACCGGGTCCGGTTTTTATCAGATTCCCCTCGATAATCGTGGTGTGTCCGACAAAGGAGAGGTCTCCACGGGGAGCCAGCACGAATCAACAAACACAACATAATCGAAATCGCCACTACCCGTGGTCTTCGCGGATACCAGAGCGAAAGCTTTCGCCGAAACTTTTATGGAGGAGGTGGACAAAACCACCGACGACAGTGAGCTAATAGGAAAGGTCCACCTTTCGACTTAAAAAAACCTAATCCAGATTAGCACTTGCGGGTGTAAGACCCGGTTCAATTCGACGCCACTTCACTCCCCTCTAGCAGGGT
>QYTT01089028.1:15138-32024 GCA_006980735.1 Dasypogon diadema | reverse complement strand
TTAAATTGAAAATATCGACAATCTTTGGAGTAGCACTTAGCTTTTTCGGCTTTGGATTTTGAGAAGTTGTCGTGCTGACACAACTCTTACGAGGTAAGTGTTTCCTAGATTTTTATGTTGATTTAACGTTTGTAGTCTTGTCTAGTTCGTGAAACATTTCGCAAATGGCATACAATGTAAGTGTAATAAATGTTTTAGAAAGTTAAACGATTCAATGTTATTTACATTTTCAGTTTTTTGGATCTTTTACATATTCCGGTCAAATCTCACCTAATATGAGTATATCTATGTTTTTTTTTCTCAAGTTATGTTCCTTTCTGAAATTCTTTTCAGGTGGGTGATTTCCATCTGGACGGAACAGATATTATCAAAGATAGCGCCATAAACACACTCACAATCCAGCCTACAGAAACACCTGATTTCTATCGATCCTTCGGTTAAAACTATGCCTACCAAGTCGTGGTCTTTCACTAAATAACAAGCATCACAAAAAATCGTAAAAGTTTGCAGCAATACTGAGCGGAAAGTATTGACCTAAAACTTCTGACAACTTTAAATGAAACAAAAACCCCAAAATTTGAATAATACTTTTTAAAATAATTTCAGAATTTATGAAAAAATATACAATTTATTAAAAGTGAAAATGAAAAGGGCATATAATTTAAAATTAACAATTATGTCGGGTCCAAAGCGTTATCCTTGTGTTACATAGTTACCAAGTCAATATTGAGAATAAACATCCACCTCTTTTCTGTTGAATATCACTGCGTCATAGTAATACATGTTTGGTGTGTACCACATATTCTCGTCAATCTTCCTATCGAATGGATATCCCATGGGTAAAGCATCGAGGTACCTGGCACCAGATCCAACACCGCAATTGATGATGTAGTTGTAGTTCGAGCCTTGTTGTATTTCAGGTGCAACATATGGAGTTACAATGAAGAAAAGTTGATATGCCTGACCAGTCTTTTGGCCCTTAGGTAACATAAGTCGTTGTGGGAAACCACAATGTGCTTCAGTCAAATCCAATGGGAATTTTGTTTCACCAAGATATGCTCCCTTCACCCAGTTGTACAATTCATAATATGGTGTACGATCTTTAACAAACCAAGTGAAGTTCCTCGAATTTCTGACAACTATATTCTCTCCCGGTATAAGATCCACAGGGAAGACATCTAGAACCCAGAAGTTTTCGCGATTTTCATTGACACTCAACAAATTTCCTTTTTCATCATACTTAGGTCCCAAGTAAGCACGAACTATAGCCTTTGTGGGCTTGTCTGAGAACACATTAAGTTTAATAGTAAACGGAACATGATTAAGTCGCTTCTGACGGGCTTTGATAACGAATTTTTCTCCAACATTACGAGATGATGGTGATATTACTCCCTGGTTGACTTCCCATTCACTGTTGATTTGTGGGATTTCGTCAAACCCAGCCTCACTCCAATCAATATTATAACTACTTCCTGGAACCCAGTTCACCTGGCTGTAACCGCCCTGTCCAACACCAAACTGATTTCCTACTGGAGCTTGTGCAGGCTGTGCAGTCTGTGCAGTCTGTGATTGTGGTTCAGTGTATTCAACATCAACAGCATTGGTTATATCAGAGTCATAGTAGTCGAAGTAAGTAACAAGCTTGTCAACTTCAGCACTGGTGATTTTTACTCCCTGGAATAATAATTCGTCCCGAGTATATGGTTGGAGGTGATTCTTGAACTGCCAATAATACTTAACCAAGCGTTTGTACAACATGTAGAACAGAGGATCACGCATAGATGTTTCAAAGTGTTCCAAAACACTAGGCATAGCCTTCGGTTGGTCGTAGTGTTCAACAGTTGAGCCAAGTAATAATCGGGCATATACCTCGATATATTTAAAATATTGTTTGTTCTGAATGTCTGGATTTCCTTGGATCATATTTCCAAGTTCATCAACTGATTCTGGCTTAGTAAGATCAATTTGTGTTCCATCAGGTAATTGGACGTAGCCGTAATCGATAGCATCCCTAATTCGTCGTTCGTAATCTTCAATCTGCGATATATCATAGTAGTTATATTCATTGTAGTAGTTGAAATTATTATCGCGAGCGGGGAAGAACAGTCCATTGTAATAACGCAAGTTTGGATAATAGCCAGTTTTAACAGGTTGATAATATGAAAGTTCTGGAATCTCTCCCAAACCATTTGATAATCTCTCTAGATAGTAACGAGCCAATAGTTGTTGATGTTGGAAGAGGTAAAGTTCTCCACGGTTATCTTTGTACAAATTGTACTGCTTTCCACCCATCCAGAACGGATAGTCAGTGTGGAAGTAGTAATAGTATGTATTAAGTCCAATGTCCTCGGTAAAGTAGGAAACTTTTTGATCTTCATTGATGTACACATAATCGCTGCTATAGTTGCTTCGAACTACCACGTTGTATACACCTTCAACTTTCTTCAAACCAGCAAATCCATGCATTTTGGCGAGTTGAGCCTTTTGTATGACATCACTATTAAAGAAATAGTATGGATAAAGTTCGTACGGGGCTGGAAGTTCCATTCCGACCATATCAGGACGATGTAGAACAGCAACAGTCAAAGCATAGATGAATGCACCGCGATTACAGTTCAAATTAGCCCAGACCATCGACCTGTAGAAGGTATCCCAATTATTAGCATAATACAAAACATGGAATAATGCTATGGCGTATTGTTGATGTTTTTCGTTCAAAATTGAGAAAACTTCGTCCTTATTTAAGCCACCATATTTGTAGTTTTTGACGAACTCCCTTACGGCCTCAACGTTGTTATAAAGCTCATAGTTCTCCTCGATGTTATAAGTCACTGCATCTTGATAGTATTTCGGATGAAGTTCTGGTTGATTTACATGCCTAAGTACTTCCAAAATCGTCTGTTGTTTCTGCAGGAATGCCTTGTCAGCGTATTTGAGTTTATTACCTGCCGTAACGTAGCCCCGTACTAAGGCTAGTACACTCAAAAATGCGACTACCGTAACCGCCCTCATCTCGACTAATGCCGAAGAATTGCTAACACACTGTTTTTATATTAATTCCAATCCACATAATCGCGAGTTTTTTTATATAATCTTTCAAAATTATGTGACCGAGGAAGTTGGTGTCAAGTGTGGAAATGCTTCTTAAGTTGCTAACCAAATTATCATCATCTTTGCATGTCTGTTGGCTCTGTCGATAACATAATATTATTATTATATTGACTTTGGTAGCCAGAATGACTAATTTATATTTTGTTTTCATCCAATAATGATTTCAGAAGTGTCGAGCATTAACATGTTCAGATAAGCACCGGCTTCTCAATTTATGATAAATAGCGAACGTTTTTTTCTTGGCCAGGGATTTGGTACTTGACTCAACTATGTAATCTCTGAATTCAATTGAGGTTCAGTGATTGCTCTTTTAACCCAAATCCAATCAAATCTTATCTACAGGCTTTAGAATGAGAGAAGGTGACTTGTGAGTCAGATCACTTATTTATTTTTTCATTTTATGTTGGAAAATTTTAAAACATATCATCCTACCGGCAACATATTTTAAGTTTGTCTAGGAGCACGATATGTAAGTTACCGAACACACAAACATACATTGCCGGCTAAATAGTTCCATTGGGAACAGTATAATTGAAAGTGAGTGGAAGAGCTAGTGTGTGTAATTAATAAATGCTATATTACTTTTGAAATGTGAAAAAAAGGTAAGTAAATAGTAAATTGCCTTCAGATCTTGTATTAAGAAAAAGAAGTTATATATTTTCCTGACTTATCCGTTATATGGCTACGTACGTAACGCTTGTGATAAGGTGATGGCCAAAATGATAATTTGGAGATATGCCGAAATATTAGGAGCAGAGTTCAATGAATTTTTGTGATTGTGAGTAAAAGAATTGCTGGCAAAGAAAATATACAAAGTTAGGAAAATGGGTTTGCAGTTTAAAATAGAAACTCCTCAAATTAATTACAATATGGAGTTATTTATAAAAAGGACTGAATATTTCAGCATATACTAAATGAAGGTAAATATTTCCATTTAGCAAATTCTGCCTTTGACAAGTAATAGTTAATATCGATCAAATGAGTAATCAAATAAGATAACTGAGATACGAGTAGGTATTACAAAATCTCCACCTCTTAAATAATTTCGAATAAGGGAAATGGGGTTCAGTTTTTGGTATTTGTCCGTCACGTCTTGGAATGCGCCTCTGAGCACGTGTAAGTTTGAGTGTTGTAGAATTTAAAACTGGGATTAAAATTCTTAGGATGCAGCATGTTGACGAAACTACGATCTAATATTCTATATGGAAAGGTTGCATCCGACATTAGAGACGCCTTAGACGATGACAAGTTAGCTATACTTGTTCTTCTTGATTTTGGTAAAGCATTTGACTCGATTTCGCATTACAAACTTTTGTATAAGCTATCCTATCAGTTTTATTTCGCACCTTCTGCAATTAAATTGATCAAAACCTTTCTACATAATCGGAGCCAATCTGTAAGGGTCAATGGCAAAATTTCTTTACCATTGCTACTGCAAAGAGGTGTGCCCCAGGGGTCTGTTCTTGGCCCGTTATTTTTCTGCCTCTTTATCAATGATTCATCGATCCATCTTGGATCAGCATAAGCTGATGATGTTCAGATATATATAAACGGCCCTATTGGCTTAATTGAAGACCGCGTCTGTCGCTTTAATGATGACTTGCAGCTAATTTGGGAGTGGGCTCAATGCAATAAGTTGTTGCTAAACCCGCGCAAATCTAGTAGCTTGGCTATTTACCGCAGCAATATTGAGTTTAATGGTCTACCATCAGTTGTACTAAATGGAAATGTAATACCTTAACACTGCATCAGCCAGTAGTTTGGTCATTGGGTTAAAGAACTCATTAAGCTGCTGTAACCACGTTTCAAATATCACTGGAAAAATCTATTCTTCTTTGGGTACGTTGAGGTTTTCAGCGAAGGTGTTATCATATTCTATACGTTTGAAACTGGTTAAGGCTCTAGTGTTGCCACACTTCATGCATGGCAGTATGATTTTTTCAAAGCTAGACTCCAACTGCCAAAGGAAGCTGAATGCAGTCTCAATGACGGCATTCGCTTCGTCCATGCCTTACCTGGATTCTCCCATATATCTCCTTTCATCAACTCATTTTTTGGTTGTTCCTTTGAGACATATTTGGTTCGCCGACGCGACGACTTAAATTCTTGTACAACCTAATTCATAGGAATGAACCTAAGTACCTTTCTGATAGAATCCAATTTCTTAACTCCAGTCGACGTAGAAATCTTCTATTGCCCTACTTTCGCACGCGCATTGGAGAGCGATCTTATTTTGTGCAAATGATTCGTCAATGGAATTTATTACCAGACAGCCTTCAAAGGGCTGCTACCGTGGGGATGTTCGGGGGGCTCCTCGACTCGATTCAGTTGGCTCGTAGCATGTGATGTTTTTTTTTGGTTTGGTTCTTTCGCGGGAGTGCGCTTCACTACTTCAATTTAACTTACATTATAACTTGCTTCATTTCTGTAGTTTACTTCTCCTTTCTTTATGATGATTTTAATTAGCGTAATTTTTATATATTTGCTCTACTATAATGTTGTGATTTTATTTTCAAATTTAACATTGGAATTTGTTAAAGATTAATATAATTTGTAATCCAACATAAACAATAAGACGTATAATTTGGAGTGGAGGATGCTCACTGCCATGGAAGTTTCAGCTCAAAAGCGGAGTTAATTTAACCTTTCTCTTGTATTTTTTTCTCCCGTGCTTAAAATCCCTACTTAAGACGATGTGCAAAAAATAAATGGTGCTATAATAGATACAATTGCCCTCTTCCTCCTTTAAGGAGTACACAGAGAGCACTAAACATGGAAGCTTGTCAGATATTTCACTTAAACAATAACGATGTAATTAACGACAACAAATCATTACTCTGATATACAGGAGTATCGATATATGATATACTATCTTAATGGAAACACTAGATTACACTTTACCTCTGCTTAAATGTGGAAATGGAAATTAAATTTTACCCTTAGGACATACATGCATTATCTCGCCGAGCACCATATAGATCGAATTATTTGGTCCTTTGGTTTACTTTATGTGCATTTACTTCTACACTAGCCAGAAAAAGTCTGCGTACACCAATTAATGGGAAACTACTTTTTAGGGAAATTGGAGCTAATTGTGGATTTTTTAATGAGATTTATTTTCTATATATTCTTTGTATGTTTACTGTTTAGGAAAGCTAACATAATATACTCGGAGTAAATTAAAATTGAAAAATAAAAATCAGAACCAACATAGGTCATGAAAATTCGGTAGAAAATGTCTGCGTACAGTCAAGTTGGAACCATAAATAATATTAATTAACTTAAGATTTAATAACTAGTTGCACATCCTTTTCTTTTGAGGACTTCCTGCAATCTCTTCTGCCTAGAATACGCAAGTTTTGAGGTTTCTTGAGCACTGATGTTGTTATATAATTGCTGCAGAACTCTTTTCAACATATTTTTCAAAATAATGTGGTATTGACGAATTCTTCGTACTAGTAGATTCCATAAATATATAAGGCATAATATTAGAAAGCAATCATAACCTCACAATATCCGATGTGTGATTGGAGTCATTATCGTGCAGAAAGTAAAATTCATCATCTAATCCAAGTTTTTCAGCAGTTGATATTAAATTCCGCTTTAAAATATTTGGGTAGTCATATCAGTTCATGGCAGAGACGATTAACTCTAATTTTCTTACACCACTATAGTTGCCATACACCCACAGACCAAATCTTCACCACCACTGTATTTTGGAGTTTTTTTATTCAATGCTGTACCTTTCCTACCGGCATTTTATCCGAAAAATACAAAATTTACTTATCATTCGAAAAAACGACTTTCTCCTAGAATTTATTTGACTTGTTAATGGATTTGTTTACGAAGATAGTTCAACTTCGGCGACTGATTCTTTAAATAAAATTCCTCTTGCGTGCGATATGCCTGTGAATCTCGGCCTTTACCTATTGTTCAAGGATCTTTTTTCACAGCATTTATAATAATGCATGTTGTTCTCTTGGGGTCGACATTGAGAACCGACCAGAATGTGGTTTTCAGGCATTAATACCCGTCTTTTCAAAACTTTCCACTACCCACTGCAAAGATGAATGTCGTCTTCCCACAATATCGTCAATTTCCTGAAAACTTTTCCCTTTTCCGTAATTCTATAACACGTTTACGCTCGCATACACCAATTGCTTGCCTTTCCGACTTTCTGTCATCTAGTGCACCAATAATACCACTCTGATGTTTAATTCTCGCATATGTCTAAGGAACTAGGAATTTATTTTAGGTAGACCCATAATTGTATAAATTCATGTAATTTTATTTTCATTCCTTATCGTTAAAAAATTAAATTTTCTCTAATCCTACACATATCCTATTCCCTATACCAATTTCCTTCATCTATCTAGGTAAGTCTATTTAAGCTGGTAAGTCTATTCAAGCTATTCTATAATTCTAACACTCCTTTACCTTGAGTTTATTTCGTTTCTCGATCTCTTCCTTTCTCGGCCTCTCCTTAATTTCTTTCTGTTCGGTGTCCTTTCTTTTTTTCCTTGTCTGGATTTTCCTTTTTTCCTTTTTTTAAATTCCAATAGCCACACAAACCTTCTATTTTCGCCGCTCCTGCTCCTCTTACGTACTCCTTTCCCTCTTACGTACTGCTTTCCCTCACTTTTCAATTTATAACTGCCATCTTTACTTCCTTGATTAGCGCCAAGTTTGAAAACTTTCCAAAATGAGATACCTCCTGTTAACCAATGTTGCTGACATCTTGGAATAAGTCCGGAACTATAGATAGTTTTTTTATTGGAATGCTGCCATTTGTAGATTCTTATATACGTGTAAGATTCGAGTGCGTATAGAATTTATTCAATTATTTATTAAACAGAAGATACAATGCATCTCGTAAACCAACTGTGAGGGCGCTAACATGTATAAGTGTGTAGCTACGATATTGTTTGCATGCGTGGATAGATATGGAATAACGCCGTAAATAGATATTGAATATGCGTGCGAATAGATATTAATGTGGATGTGCATTGAGCATTTACTAGGTATGGAAGGGATACAGTGCGGATGAATATGCGTATGGACACGTTGCGTCTGCTTGAAGTCAATTCTTCCTCGGAAGATACAAATTGGCGGCATATGTGGATTAGTTCCCAAGAGTTTACAAATCAATTATATCTAAGATAGATACTTCTTAACCTGCTTGATCATATACATAATTTCATATGCTCTATTCAATGTTTGTACGCATTTACATATTGTTTAGGTCTTATCCCAAGTAGATGAAATTAAATCTATATAATAATTATACAACGAAAGCTCTTTCACAATTTCTTGATACTGGCAATTCTGTCCCTTTTCGTTCAAAGGAGCTTTTCGTGAAAGAAAGCTATACCCCTGCGGCAATATTGGGGTTGCGTTCCTGGGTAACTCAGTTAAATTGGACTGATGCTGAAATGAATTGCTATGGACTCCAATAGATTCCAGTTGAATTTTAAATCAAAATTTGTGTGGGGAAAATTGAAAAATGGCATTCATACTTGGTGTTGTCGTCGATAAGTATGCAACACATACATTGATTTTGTTCATTTCGCAATATTCATACCAAGTCTAACGATGAACTTGAAAACTTGAGGTCTGTTTAATGAGGCTTTATGGATTTTCCCTGCTACTTCCAACAATTTTCTGTGTTCAAGAGGGTCACGAAGGAGTATGAAGTTGCCCGGAAATGTGTGCGTTGACGGCAGCCAGATTTAGTCTCCGACTGTTTCATATAACTTTTCTTGCCCAAGCTCTAGATTTAGAAGTATCATTGGAAGTGACAACGGATTGTTTACGCGTGAATTTTATTTATTTTAAAAGATCAGGTGTGAAGTTTTAATGAAGTTATAAAAGTGACTTCCCCTTGATTCAGTTATTTTTTTACATGTTTTTTTTTTAACCCTAAATCAAATTGAGGGCTTCGTGAAATGTCAAACTTGATTTGTGTCAGGAGGTCTTTAAATGTGCAAAAGAAGGGCCTGAAAATTTACTTTCTGCAGTCGACTGCAATTTCTATGCGTGTAGTTAACGTGTATGGAGAACAATTTTTCTAATAGTGAAATTAGTGTACTATATTACACCTTAATATTTTCTGGTGAATAACAAGTTTTCGAGGAAATTTTTTTCTTCAACTACATGGCATAAAGTTTAATTTTTCTAAAAATTCCTAAAAAATCATGAGTGATAAACCCGAAAGGTATTACGAAAGGAATCGGGAGAAGATTTTAAACGTAAACGTGCTCGATATTCTTCGAGGCGGACGGTAAGTGGAATACTTCAACAGGACAACAGGAATCACAGTACAACAGTTGCAGTTGGACAGGATGTAAGTGAAAACATTGGTAGAGGGGTAGTGCAAGCTAATTCAAGTGTAGATACTATTAATGAAGGTGGTAGTGCAGTTGATGTTAGATGAGCGGCGCGTCGAGCACCTAATATGTTGAAAGCTGCATTTTCCAGTCAGGAAAATTCATTTCTTCCCGAAAAATTTTCCCTTGGCCCAATGTGTGAGGAGTGTTGCCTATGGATGTGGTATTTTGCGCTACAAGTGTGAAATAAAATCAAATTGTTGTCATACTGGAAAACTATCCCATCTGCCCGTTTCTCTCCACAATTTTCTACCGGAACTTAAATTTTTTTACTGGTAATGGCCGTGAGAATAGGAATTTTCGCCAGTATATACGTCGGCATACTTCTTCGAACGCTTTTGCGTCCATGGGGGCCAAAGTGGAGGATATTCCTGGAGGCGTTTATTCGTACAAAATTTCTGGAGAAGTGTATCATTGTTCTGTTCAAAATATTCCCATAGATTTACGACTAAATAGTAACACCTTATGCGGGCGAACATTTTCCTGATTTTGAAAGAACTGAGTATACGTAAACAACTAACAAAAACTAATATTGCATGTTGTGCATTTGTACAGGGGTCTCCTAGTATCAATTAATACACATATGGAACAGACACTGGCTGTTACATATGACTACATTTTTGGGAAATAACACAATTTTGGAAGTGTACGTAGACTTTTTATACTAAATTTTCGTAACATTTTTTGCTTCTGATTTTTTTCCATATTTTTCATTTACTCGAAATATATTTTGTTAGCTTTCACAAAATCTAAATGTACAAAGAATGTATGGACAATAAATCTCATTTCAAAACAAACAACTAGTGTGAATTCATCTGAAATGTAGTTTCAGTTTACTTGGTGTACGTAGACTTTTTCTGGGTAGTGTATGTTTAGTGTAAGCAGAGTGCAAATTTTGTAAACGATTACATTCCTTGTAGCTTAGTGGAATTTTAGGAACTATTATTAAACGTATAACCAAAAATAGGAATACAACGAAAACTTTTTTATCTGGCCAGTGGTCGATTACATCGCACCTTACCTATTTTTTATACGAACAAATAGACTGGTGCAGACAACTCTACCATGAACATTTGGCGCTATTTGGTGCTATTTGGTTGGTAACCTTGCAAACAAACGGATCCATTATTTACAAATAAAAAGTACAAGTTTCTTGTAGAGTACAAGATGTTTGCAACATGCAGATTGCAAATAGTCAAGATCTGAGCGTAGAGTGAAAATCTGTGATTACATCATAGACATAATAATAAAAATAGACGGAGCGTTTCCGAACAAACGCATACTAGATATTGATACTAAAAGTGCTTTAAAATATAACTTTCTCTCTTACACTCAAAATATGGAACTGAAATAAAATTTTTTCCATTAAACATATGGGGAAAAATAGATAGATGTATTGTTTTATATATCTATGCTTTGCATCCTCAAAAATTTATTTGACATTTTTCAGGGAAGGCAAACCCGTCAACCAATGAGAAAAATTTCGATTTTACTAATTTATATTACGTGCCGAATTTTTTAAAATATATTTCTATTGATATTTTTTTTCGAGGGGAAAAATCCATTTACGGACACCCACCTCGAGTAGTGTCGGACTCCCAACCAAACCCCAGCTGGACTACCGACTAAAATCCTCCCTCCCAACACCAAGAACACCAGCCCGAAACCGTTTTCCACATTACTTCGGGTTCGGGCTGGGTCCTATATTTAGCTGCCCACTGGTGCGCTTCTGGCGGCCTCCTTGTTCTTCGTGCCGATAGTATCCTCCACGACTCTACAACTGCTATTCCGTCCGCCCACCGGCCGCAGGCAAACAGCGTATGCTCAGCGTCATTCCTACCATATCCGCAATACGGGTACTCCGGTGAGTCGGCCCTGCCAACCTTATGGAGGCAGTGCCGGAAGCAACCGCTTCTTCTATTGATAATAAACGAATTAAATGCTTCTATTGATTTTACGTGGTAAATAGATTTTTCCATTGTCTACAAAGTATCTCAAATTTTAAACACTCCGTCCATTTATATTAAAACGTCAGTGGATTACATCAGTACTGACGCTTACTGCATTGAAACTCCTAAATCCCCCCCTTTTTTCTAGCTGAAGCTATGCTTTATATAACCTGCTCCTGAAACTTATCTAATTAATTGTGTGGACATTTTTTTATACATTTTTTAAAAAATTATACCTTGCAGTCAAATAAAAAATCTTGATAATAATTTCACTGAAACAAAATTGAAAATTCTTTCTCCCTATTTAAGTCCCATTAAAAGCAACATTTTCAAGGCGGAAATAGCAAGTAAAGTGCCGGGTTCCAAACAATTTAAGGGTGAAGTTATTTTAGTAATAAATCAATTTCCGGGAATTTGTTTTAAAATTTTTTGCGCGCTTCATTTATTTTTGAAATCTTTTACACACTCATTTCGCTTTTTCTTTACTTTGTCTTTCATGAAATTCTTTTTGTAGTTTATTTTTTACATGAATTTAGATGTGAGTTAATTAAATTGTATTTCGCATATTTTTCATATTCCCTTTCTGTTCACCTATTTTCTGACAAGGCCGGCAATCTTCTGATGTAATTTGATGAGATTTAGGGGTTACCAGTAGGTTCAAACTTATTACCATGAGTGTATAGTCAAAAGCTCTGATCTCAACATTTGCCAAGCAATACATAAGTTCCTTATTTGCGGCTATAATCCCTAAGGGCATGAATAAGTCAATGATCCTTGTTATAAACATATATATATATATTTTCCCTATCTGCTTTAGAAACGCTAAAATGCGGTAGTCTTCAATTAAATCAATACCCCTTTTTATAGCATAGATATACAGTAATGGAAATAATAATAAACGTATGTACTTACTAAATTTAGGGTTTCATTATAATGGATATGGTTTTCTTCCATATATTTCATGTTTTAGAAAGTAATAGTTCTTAACAGAAATAATAATAAATTTTTTTTTAGAAGTTACGTATACAATTAATTAATAATATAATAAAAAATTAAAATTGCTTTAATTCAAGAGGAAATAAAAACGATTAGAATTAAACGAATTAAACTGAAATAAAATAAAAAGAACTTATTTTTAATATATTATTGAAGGAGGCTCAATTCAAAGTAATTTGAAAAAGTCTTTTTGGCATAGATTTAATGAGATTTTCCAACTCCTTATTTGTTATTTCTCTCCAGGCCCTCTTTATTCCGTTCTTTAGTTCGGAAATCGACTGATACTGGTGTCCATTTGCATAGACTTTTCTTGAAAGGCTGCCCCATAGATTTTCTATGGGGTTTAAGTCTGGACTTCTTGACGGCCAGTCTAAAAGTTCCACATCTTTGTCTCTGAAAAAGGTTTTCACATACTCTGCCCTGTGCATAGCAGCGTTATCCTGTTGGTAGATAAAGCCTATTCTGCAAATTTCCTCTACTTTTTCCAAAATCCCACTGCCCAGATCAGTTTTTCATGGGCTCCAAATCCTGCTCAAACTATCACTGAGTCTCCTCCAAAGTTTCGTCTCACTCGAATTTCCGGATCCGTAAAAAATACTTTATTCCATTCTCTGGTCCGGCTCATGTACTTTTCGGCAAATTGTGAACGGGTATAGTCTTATGCACTGCAGTCAGAGGAGGCTTTTTCGACCCTTTTTTGAAAAATAAATTGGGGTCGCTGTTACAAATTTGTGTAATGCGCCTAGATGTCACTGGCAAATTTAAATTAGGTTTAATCTGGGAGGAAAACACATTCCATTTTTTTGCCTCTTCCGAGATCGGCTTTTTATCATGCGGTGTCAGCTTAACCCTCTTTTACTTTTTTCTCCATATTTTCCTCCTATCTCAAACAGTTCCTAATAAGAGTTTCAAGGCCTTTGACAAGTATTGAGTCTGTCCAGCGCAATTTCGTCAGATTTGCGCTTCGGGATCTCCCTTGGAATGACCCCGTGGTCCCTCCCTCCACCCTACCGTGACCAACTGAATCTCGTCGGCTTGATTTCTTTGGAGAAGCGGCGCGAAATTGCCGATGTAGTTTTCATGCATCACCTCTTGAACTTTAATATCGACACTCCGGTGCTCCAGAGTAGGATGTCTTTCAGGGATAATTTACGTGGTCTCAGGGGTGTTCCGCTTTTGTATATTAATTTCGCTAGAACCAAGTATGGTAGGAATGAGCCTGTCAACCGCAAGTGCAGAGCTGTTAATCGTGTTGGGATCCATTTTGACCTTAACGTGTCCACGACTGTATTAAGGAACCGTCTTCGTCTTATTGTGTGATCCTCGAGTGTGCCCTGGGTTACTAATTCTCTATCCTCTGACCTGTTTTACTCTGCTAAGGGCGACTGGTTTTAATTGTTGTCGTTTTTGTCTATTTGTCTGGTTAGCCCTGTTAATGGCTTCATGTCTTGAATGCTGGTGCGTGAGCCTATTCTTAGGTAAATGATTCTTGGCTTTTTGTTAAGAAGTGCGCCCTCTAGACTTGGAGGGTAACTCTTTTTTAATTCACTGATAACCCCTATGATTTTTTAATTAGTTTAACCTTACTAACTCTTACTTGTTCTTTATGCTTGTCGGGGAGCTCAATCTTAACGCAATTTCTGGAAATGCGTGAACGCTCTTTGCAGAGATGGGTAAATGTTTCTCGACTCCATGCTGAGAAGTGTGGGCTAGAAGGGAAACTCTATATATTATACCCTAGACAGACCGCATACTCGAATGATCATTATGACGTCAAAATGACGTAGCCCCCGGACTACTTCTATGAAGTATTATACAAATCCTAATATTTTGACGTGATGGCAGTGTTTTAACTGCACGAGCGGAGTACCAACAATTCAATTCGAACTCAGCTACATGAGCATACGTGTGGTGAGGTAATTAAACTATAAAATTGTACGTCGATACATGGCAATCCCAGATTTTCTCGGAAGAAAGAGAGAATTTAGAATTGCGTTATACGTTTTTTTTATCCACAATTCAAACTGGGGACTAGAAGTTGCTTGAAACTGAATTCATTAGTTGTGTGGACATGAAACAATGAAGTCGCATTCTCTAGGTTTTCGTTTCATTTGCAAATGGTTTCATTACATTTCAAAAAAGTTTGAAATAATGTGAAAAAGGTTTCATATAACTTGAAAATGGCTTCATTTAATTCCAAAACTGAAGATTGCAGGCCACTTCTACGCAATCTTTAACTAGCAAAATATACCATTTGTCACCTCTTTTAGAAAGCACAACACTTCGGAATAAAAGTTACTGTTTTTAGCTTTTAAAAAATAAATAATTCTCCCACCCTTTACCAAAGTTGAGAAAAAATGACTGTTATTACATGGCAGGAATATAGTGTCAGCTTGATTTAATAATCGGCTTGATTAATGAGCCATCAATTTGTGGCGGGAAAATACTCTCGAACTAATGGATTGGCCTGATTCATATATAAAAATTAAAATTTAACGTTATTGCCTATGTTATCATATGTAGCTGTAATATTTTCTAGACTCGCATCAAATTTTTATCATCATTCAAGTATAGACATCTGAGAATTGGTTAAAAAAATTATTCAATAAATCGCACACCAGCTATAAATTTATCAATAGCTCACACCCAACATTTTCAATTATTGACGAATAAGTCGTACAAAAACTAATCGCGGTTATTTGAGCATCGTCAAGATGTCCAAAAAAATTTACGATTATGCTCAAATTATGCTGTTATCACCAGAAAAGTTCAAAGTAGTTTATCACTAATTTAAAAAAAAAAACAGCGTTTTTGTCATGACAAAGTGTGATATAGTAATTTAGGTTTGTATAACCTTTAGTAAACTTTTCTAGTATTTTTGTTAGTGATGAATCATGAGCTTGTGATTAGAAATCAAATTCATTAACGTTACGTAACTGCCGCATAAATAATTTTAAGAGATTTATGGGACATTATATCTGAAATCAGATAATAACAATCCTAAAAGTATACCCAGTACCTTTAGACAACAACTTCAGTCATTAAAGAGCAGCACCAATATAAAATCTTTAAAAAATAGGTCGAATATTTAAATGAAGGGATAATCGAATTACATGTTGAGCAGGAAGTGTGCATATATTCACACATGCAAACTGTGTCGATTCTTACCCCCATACATATGCATATATTTAATTTGCATACATATATGTATATATAATTTGTAACATCCGAAACGTACGTAATATTGCTGCTCTGGTTCGCTACCTCAGCCGGAAATAAATTGCCGAATACGAAATTGGATTTTATGCATCTCACAATAAATCAAATATATGCATCCGGTCGTAATTACATTATTGGTAAAAATTTAAGGATTCCATGGGTAAAAATAATCCGAATGGACAATTAACTCAATTGTACATTTATCTATAGCATTGCGTGCGAAATGTGCTGTATAGATTGTACGATTTCAATCACCATATTGCATTTAACGGTTTGCACAAATATTCATAAGAAGGAGGATCTGTTGAAAATGAATTGTAAATTATGTTGGAAAATATGAAATAATATAAAATTTGTTTAGTTGGCAATTAACATAACATAACAATTTATTGGAACTTGGTACAAAGATTTATATCTTATACGTACAAAATTGGTGAAGGTTTACTTATGGACTATAGTAACAAAGAAAATTAACATAACTAAACTTAAACGTTAATTGAAAAAGAAAGAAAGAGAAAGAGAAAAAAATCCAACAAGGAAAATAAAAAAAAATAAAGAAATCCAAAATACAAATTATCCTTAAGTTTAAATTTAAAATTTTGCACCATTTCTACTTATTAGTTCGGAAAATTTCATACAGGGACCTACGAAAAGACCTGTGAGAGCTCATGCGTTGCACCGTAGCAGGAAGAGAATTCCATCTACGAATCGCCTGGACAAGGTAAGATATTTTACCCAAACAAGTGTTGCGCCTTGGAGCCAGAAGCTTCAGGAATCTGGCAGAGTTTAAGAAGTGCAGTCCTTCGAACAAGTAAGACGGAACCCTGCAATAAATCAACCTATGTAAGAGCTAGCTCACGTTGTACAAAGGTCACAAAGGTCACTTTGAGGATTTGTTGATAAAAAGTAATGCCCTAAAATATTTTTTGAAAATTTGCATAATTTAAAAAGTTATAAACAAATGAATTTTTATGTACGTTCTTTTTTAAATTGCCATTTCTCAGTAAATATTGAGTAAAAATTTATAAGATTCTTAATTTATATGAAATGAAATTTTCATAAAAATTTTAAAAATTATTTATAAATAAATTTAACCAACTTCTCGTATAGATAGAAACTAAATTTTTCCACAGTATTGTTCTGTAAAGTCTACACAACTTGTCCCCGGAAAGAAATTTTAGTAGATTTCATTAAAAAAGAAGTTATGGATTTTAGATCGGAAGAG
>QYTT01089028.1:0-13753 GCA_006980735.1 Dasypogon diadema | reverse complement strand
TTTCATAAAAATTTTAAAAATTATTTATAAATAAATTTAACCAACTTCTCGTATAGATAGAAACTAAATTTTTCCACAGTATTGTTCTGTAAAGTCTACACAACTTGTCCCCGGAAAGAAATTTTAGTAGATTTCATTAAAAAAGAAGTTATGGATTTTTAAGTACCGTCAGATAGGCGCGAGGCACACGAGCACGTTTATGCATTTGGCTATATCAATCTGCTCGTTTAATCATTCACGTACACGGTTAAAAATCCGAGAGTAAATTCTAATAGTCTTCTGATATTAAGGCTTATATTCAACAATGCAAGTCGTATTCAGTTTTAATCATCGTAAAATAGTAAAAGTACAAGTATATGTTGTGTGGCAACACTTTTTGCCACATATGAAAAGCCTTTTTTCATTTAGCTTATAATTCGTAATAGAAATTTTTGTATAGTATATAAGTATTTGTGATATTCTCAATAAATTTAGTTCTGACTCGACCCAAAATTCGAGAAACGAAAAGTTACATTTTGTATGACTTAGTAGTTTCTAAAGTTGTATTACATTTTAATATTTTTCAAGTACAAATCTAAAAAAATATGATTATATTGAGTTTCAATATTTATGGGGATTGCTATAAAGAGGATGCATTACATTTAAATTCAGAGAAATTAAAATTTAATTGGTAGGCGGCTTAAAACTTCTCATCATTGGTACTAAAATTTAAGTATTTCATTTTAATATATGCCAAGGATTACCTTTTAATATTTTTCTGGTGTAGTCATATATACAATACCAAAAATATTAAAATTTACTCCAAATTTTTAACCGTGTAACATTAGTAAGCTAATATATAAATTTTATAAAATAATAATTAAATGTTGCTTAGATTTAAATATCGTTAATTTTTTCTTTACATTATTCACAAACTGATTTTTTGTACAACATTATTTGGATCTTCTGCTGCTTGCGACTTGGCGATGAAATCATGTTTCAAAACAATCAGAAAATCTTCAGCAAGATTCTGTAGAAAAATTTGTATACTCTCAGTTTGTGTGAGCAATTGGCATCTATATAGAAAATTATGAATTTTAGAAAATTAATAACAATCTAGAGAAAAGTAAGCCATGTATAGTTTGTAAATACCTGTCATTTTTTACAATTTTCCAAATAGCAGCAAATGCACAAATTATATCAATAAAAACTTCTCGGCAGCTTGTTGCCATGTATTTTACAAACGCAAACATTATGTGTACTCTTTGGACCAGCAAAAATACACTGTGGTGTCCTCAAAGCTTTAAACACTGACAACAAAATCTTAACTTCTGCATGCAGATCGAACGTTAAGATTTCCCAATAATAATGGTTTCTGATAAAGCTCAAAATTGTATTATTGCTTAATGTATTATTTTAATTTTTTTCCTCTATTTTATTCCAAGAAAATTAATACGCGTTATGCGTACGAACGAATTTCGTGTCGCTGAAATTGTTAATTGGGAAATTCTAAAAACTGTTTTGGAACAAAAAAAATTCTTGAAGATTTAAAAGAAACATTAGAAAGATACGATATCACAAATATTGGATTTAACCAATGGCTCACAACTGACAAGTGTTTACAAACTACACAACGTACATAAAAATTCATTTGTTTATAACTTTTTAAATTATGCAAATTTTCAAAAAATATTTTAGGGCATTACTTTTAATCAACAAATCCTCAAAGTTCTAGCAATAAAAAGTTTAATTTGGACAAGCTGAGTTTTAGTATTCCCACTTCAGAAAATTTGACTCACTAACTAATTCTATACTAATACTACAAAATACACAGAAAACTAATGCGCCATTATTAGAATTCCTGATAATCTCTCAGCAGCCTGAAGAAGATTCTGCTGGAGCCCAGACACTTAATACTACTGGGAACGGTATTCCATTGACAGATAGTCCGGACAGAGTAAGAACGCCGGCCATACTGTGATAAGCGTCTTGGAACCAGGAACTGGCGATGCCTGGCTGATTGCAAGAACCCACCATATCCTTAATATAGTTACAGGAACTGAGTATGGAGTTGAGTGATATGCCGAAATTTTTAATACAACCCTTATATTCCAAAATATTATTATTTAAAAGGATAGGCGGAAAGTCGCCAGGCTCGATAACATTTCTATATATTGCTAAGCAATTAGATTTATGAGGGTTAAGTGACAGTTTGTTGGAGACTGCCCAATCGTAAATTTGTCGAAGATCCTCATTAACACGGCATACACAATCCTCAGTTAAACCGATTGGCGTACTGAGATATATCAACATCATCGGCATACAAGTGAACGGATGCATTCCTGATTACATGCACCAAGTCATTAATATATAGACTGAATAAAAGAGGACCGAGGATTGATCCTTGAGGAACACCTGGATGGAGTAAGGTAACTCAAATAACACAGATTTGTAAATAAATAGTAGGTAACTTGTAAGCCTTTGCAAACAAAGGTTTCCCATAAGTAAACCTAATGCCTAAATTTCATTATACTAGTTTACATAGCAACCAATTTTTATATTTAAATAAAAGGGAGACTGGGGTAAAATTAACAAGGTCAGTTTTAACAAGCAATTTTCTTACACACTGTACCTGGCATTATTATAGTATAAGTATTAACATGTTAATATTTACTACGAAATGGGGCTCGTACTGACATGAATGATGATTCTGCTCACAACATTGCTCCAAATTAATTAATAAAAAAGACAAAATATATGACGACTTCTCTTTAACATAGTTAGAAAATGTCATGTTGTAATATCTGAATAAACAATAAACAAAAGGAAAAGTCCGTAATAACTTACTTTCAAGACAAAATTGTTGTTCAACTTTTGTGTAAAAATTAACATTGTTCTTCTATAAGCCGTTTAAGAAAAAGAATAGGGAACACTTTTTTTAAAATCTTAAAATTATAATCATAGCTCTGCAAAATTGTTCTTCAATGGTTAACGTCATAAATAGATCTAATAATGCCTATTAGTATTCTCCCAATTTATTAAATAAAAATTAATTTAGAATAGAAATTTTGTAGTAAATAACAATTTTTGTCTACCTATAGGAATGTTTTGAAAATAATCTTTTCAGCAAGCTAATAAAAACCAGATATTTTTTTAAAGCTTACTTGAGATAAGGAACTGGGCTGTTCTACTTTACTAAGAGGAATTTTTTTAATTATAGTTTCTTTATTTATTGTAAACGAATGACTATAAAAATCCCCATTATATCTCAAAATGTACTTTTTATGACAAACTATGTTTTATTGTTGTACTCTTTAAATACAGTCGAGATAATGCAATTTTATTCATAGAAAAAGATAAAAGACTGAAAATTCTGACTGATTTCTTTAAGAATGCAAATGAAAAATATTTTTAAGAATACCAATTGTTATGTAAGAATTTAAATATTTGTACATACCATTCAAGCATATGTCAGAAATAAGTATCCAAATTATTGTAAATATGTTGAACCATTCATAGAAGAATTTTTTCCTCTTTGTCATGGCTGAATTTTGACCTGAAATAGAAAATTCAGAACTGATGAAATTTTAAAAAGAAACGCTCATTTTATTAAATGATTTAATAGTAACTACCAATTCGTTAAATATGCTATGCACGGAATTCATAATTAAATACATAATATGTTGAAAATAGTGCATAGATACTTAACACATAATTCACACATACTTAACGGAGAGCTGCACAATATTACTGTGTCCCTTGATAATGCACTCGCAAAATTTTAACATGTCGTACCTATTTACACTGGCGAAGGGAAGCCATTACCCAACAGATTCCGCAAGTAATTCTCAGTAAGCAGAACTACTTCCCAGTAGGAAAAGTGAGAAGAGGTTACGCAGAGGACTGATCTCTAATGCATTGCAATTTTTTCAGACTAACCACTTACTGGTAATGCAAAAGGTAACGAGACAGAAAAGAGTGTAAAATTAGCATGTTCAGGCCTGCATGTTTTCAGAAGAAGAGAGTGAATAATTTCAAGTTTGAAGTTAGTTGTGAGAACCGATTTTTGTGCATAAATTCCGTAAGTGATTACTAGTATTGCAGAAGGATCCGATATGGACTCTTCCTATGACATCGCGTGTAAAAAAGAAGATTTTCTGAAATCCTGAATGTAATTAGCTGCCCTTAAAAAATGATTGGTTTTAGAATTAGTTTTATATAGGCCGCCATATTGAATTTCCGGATTATTCGGCATAATTCAAATAGGGAACAACGTGTAGGTCTCAAATTTAGTAAGGAGCAGTTTTATGAGACGCTTAACGAATAAAATGAAAATAGCTCATATTCCCCCACTCATTGATCGAAAGGGAAGCAACCTATCGCTTTGAAATTTTGCATAAATGCCCCACTCCTTAGTTTAACCGGCATATTGAAATTCTGGATTATTGATCATAAATTGTAAAGGCAGCTTGTACAGATGAGTTTTATGAGATTCCAAGTCAGAAAAACAAAAATAAGCCACGTCCCCCACTCCTTAGTCGGGCCGCCATATTAAATTTCCAGATTATTGAACAAAATTCGAAAAGAAAACAACCTATCACTCTTTTAATATTACCAGATAATTCCCTGCAAGTAATTAATTTCAATTACTTAAAATATCATTATACGCAGGGACAATTTTTCGAAAGCACAAATGAATGCAATAGAGTATCAAGTAAATAAAGAACGATTCTCGTCCAAGTGGAGAAATGATTAATTCAATCAAATGTGATATGATTTGAAGAAAATGACATTCAGAAAATATTTTGTTAAATTAAATTGTAACTTCCAAAGCTCCAGAAATTAATGAACAAGCCTTATTTGAGTTTATTATTTCAAGAATATACTTTTTATATCAAGAGGAAATTCCTCGACTTATATAATAATTTTAAAATATTTGATTTCTTATTTTAAGAAATATTTCTCATTATTCAGTCTTGGTTTCTTGAGGTTAAGGTTAAGAGTCATGAATTAAATCAAGAAAAAACTATTTTTAAAGTTGGTTATAATCGAGTTTATTATAAACTTTATTTTTAAGACTTTTAGAAATTCTCACAAATATTCATGTTTCACAGGCGAAACATATGACTTATTGAGGACCTCATACAAAATAAATGAACACAGTTGCATTTCATTTTTACACTCTATGCATTTTTTTTTCTTAATAGAGGAATCACAATGGTTAGTAAAAATGTTATATATATATTTTTTTCAAGCATTTTCTCCCATCTGTTAACGTATTTACATTAAATGGCTTCAGCTTTGGCAAATTTTGAATGCAATAAACTTTATAAATACGCTTTTCTTGTTGCGCTATAAAGCAATTATAATGTTAATAAAGTTCAATACTTGCATTTGATGTAAAACAAAAAATAAATTCTCTCTTTATTTTGAAAAGCTCTTCGGAAATACCATAAAGAAAAAAATTATGTTGTAATCTAGTCCCCTACAATTTAATTTTGCATACTGATATATTTTACTACTTTCAGATGAAAAACTAAGAGTACTGTAGCATAGCTTACTGCTAATATTAAAACATTCTGTTTCATTGTAAAATATAATTTCATTTGGTAAATCTTCCGATATCATTACTTAATCTTAAGTAGGGAGGACGATGTTTGGGAGCCGATGGATAGTGATCAGGTTACTATTTTGACTCTCCTAGATTTCTCGAAGGAATTCGACACTGTGAATCATGGAATTCTGAGCGAAAAACTTATCAATACGTTTGTTTTTAGAGCATACATCCCAGTTAGCTCACCTAAAGCACGGGGTTCTACAAGGCTCGGTATTTGGTCCTTTACTATTTGCTTTATATATCAACGACGTATCTGAAGTGATAGGCTCAGTGAAGTATCATCTGTATGCAGATGATGTACAACTTTATAATTCCAGGCCTATTTGTCTTATTGAGGATTGTGTTAGCCATTTGAATTATGACATTGGGGCAATCTCGAATTGGGCGGTTAGTAATGGCATCAAACTCAATTCCCAAAAAACCAAAGCCATGGTCATCTATAAGAACTTGACTGATGCTACTAAATTTTCGCCTGTTGTTGTTAATGACTCCATTATTCCATTCTCTGAGCAAGTTAAGGATCTTTGGGTTGTCATCAATAGTACACTAACATGGAGTGATCATGTTAATGCTACTGTGGGAAAAGTGTACGGTACGCTAAGAAGGCTGAGAGCGTCTGCTTATTTCACTCCTCCTGCAACACGTCTTGCACTGGTTAGGACTCTCATCTTACCCCTGATTACTTATGCCGTTGTTATTTTCGGGAAATTCAACTCGGTGTCCCTACGTCGTCTCAATGTAGCGTTCAATTCGTCTGTGCGCTATATCTACGGCTTACGGCGCTTTGACCATGTGTCTCATTTGATGTCTATCTCAAACTTTTAAAATGTATTTATCTTCATCGGCTCATATATGCTGGTGAACCCAGGTAGCAGGCAGTTCTTTGTCCACGTCGTTAAGTTTTGGAATCGGCTTTCAGCTGAGATAAAGCGTATCTCGACGGTGAGTAGGTTTAGGGACAGTGTTACTAATTTCTTTTCGACATCTCCTAACTGCTAGGAATCAAGGCGAGTTGTGTGTATGGCAATAACATCTTCCCTATTCCTATCCCCTTTCTCTAACTTGCCTGACTCTTTACTCTCTCCTCTACTCCCCCCACTCCTTTCTTGATATATCCCTTTTCTTTCTTAATGAGAACTTCATACTTATCTTGGTTTCATTATTTCTTCTACTTTATTGTTAATTCTCATTATTTTTGTTACTAAGTTTCCTAAGTATATATTTTAAAGTTGTTACAACTTGTTTGTACAAATAATTTAATGAAATATAATTGAATTGAATTGAATTGAAGGTTTTTCAGGAAGCTTCAAATACTCATTTATTTAATTAACAATCATATTCTTAGTTGTGATAACCATCTTCTCTTTTTCTACTAAACACACTCTCAAGCAAAAAATGTTTCCTACATTGTTATTTAGTTGCGGTTCTGACTAGACTACTAGACTAATATATACCTTGTTTGAGGCAAACGTATATATAATTCTGATAAATATTATATGGCTAAAAATACCAACTGTTTTTTTTGTGTTTGAATTTATAAATCCCAAGATGTTAACTATGAATATGTTTAGGATAAATCTGTTACATCATGTAACATATTCTTCACAATAAAACTATATTAAAGTTCTCTGAACATATAGTTGGCACAAACATATTTTTCTCTGAGAAATACTGAAAGTTCGCCCTGAAGTTGCCCACTTATAATATTGCCATTCGCGTTCATTAAATTATTGCCGGAATTCTCCCAGGTTTTTTCTTATCATATCTCGCAAGTACCCTTTTGAACCAACTTCAAAATTATACGAATGCCAAACGAAAATATACTTGGCACCATATCTAGCCTAGGGCTCATCCGTGAAATGGTCATTAACTGTCGAATTTAAGCAGATGTAAGATATTCAAGGGTATATTTTGTTTAGAAATCATAGAATACAAATTAATTGACGAAAAATTACCACATAAGCAAACACTGTAAGAAAACATAAATCTCGTCCGTAATGCGGATTGTGTTTCTCTCTTTTATTGCCATTACATGAACATAGTTGGCAGGAAATCTCTAATGTTATTTCTTACAGATTCCTGCCCGCAGGCAATACATGTGACCTAAAGAGTGATTACCCTGCAGACAAAATGTACTTGCCCCGTAAAATTTTCGTGATTCCTGTAAGAATATGGTAATGATTACCATCTTTTATCCAGCTTGTGCTTTCCATATTATGTTATACAGTAGCAAGGGTGTCATCAAATATATGACACCCAGGTAATGAAAGAGATGTTTGTGGTAGGAAGGAAAATATTTTGAATTGATATGGAAAACGTAACACAATGTAAAAAGCACATAAAATTTTGAGAAGCAAGATGAAATGCCTTTTCACTGCAGACAGAGTTGCCAACTCTTTTAGATTTATACTGTCTTACAAATAATTATTTTTCCAGTCAAAAATCGCAAGCGCTAAGGACCGGTAACACAAAATACAATTTTAGTAAAATTTTTATTTTTACAAATTTAGTTAGAACAATTGAAAATTAGTCAATTAAATCGGAATTTTCTTTTCAATCGAAATCCTGCGACTTTATGAAAGGAAGGTTGAAACTCCAGAACTTTGCAACATGTAAAGAACGAAAAAAAGACTTTAATTGAAAAAGCGAAATATTAAAAAGTGTGATTTCATTTTTAGTTTAAAGAAACAGTCAAGAAACATAATGAATTCGAAATGTGCATAGAACTGAAAAAAATGAAATTAATAATCTCGCTTGCATACAAAAATTTCAAATATTGAAATTTGAACCTTACCGGACGTTTTAATTTGACGTACAGCCGATACTACTCGGCTGTCTAAAATCACGTAGGGAAGGAAGGTTATATAAGACACGCGAATGAGATAATTTGCCCTTTCGTTCCTTTTCCGATTTTTTTTGGGAGTCTCTTTTGTCAAGAAGTTGTGAAAATTAAGCTATTGAGAAGAAAGTGAAAAACATAAAGTGAGGAAAAAGTGGAGAAGAAAAAAGCGAAGAGAAATTGGACGAAGTAAGAAGGCGAAGGAAATCGGCACAATAAAACTGGATCGTTGGTGCAATATGAAGGCAGAAGGCTGTGAATCTAGTCGCTAAAGTGAAAAACATAAGGAGAAAGTGGAAGAAATAAGGAGGCGGCGAAGGAAATCGGCAAGATAAAATTGTGAGAGGCAGAATAACAGGTGAACAGGAAGCTAAGGGAATCGGGACATCACGGGAAAGCTTCAAGATCCCTGAGGAAAGTCAGAGGAGCCGTTTTAGAAGACCGATCACGTGGTCCTGTCTGGTGGAGCAGGAAGGTCTGCCAGGGGGTAGCCGAAAGCGATAGGCGTCAAAGGGGGTCGTGAGTAGTAAGGTTAGTAAATATATCCTTTTCTTTTTAACTTATTCAGAGTTAATGATTAAGCAAGGTTGGCTGACGACTTCCAAATAATTTTCCCTTAAAATCCCCTAAAAAAGCTAGAATAAAAAAGTGCGTTAAAAAGCTAAAGTGCTTTCAATGCCATTTTTTAATAAAAACTTCTTGCTATACTTCCATGAATTTTATTTAATTCAATTCAACACGGTGTCGCGTTTCGCCTGTCTAGGGCATCGCCAAGGCTAATTAACTGAACTAACTGAGATATCCATTGAACTTATAAATGTCCAACAAAAAGGAAAGATAGTAAGATAACACAATACTACAATTACAATTTGGAAAATCAGTTGTGACACATAAAAGTAAATACTCTTACAATTTAAAATTTCAAAGCTTACGGTTTGAATAAACTTGGGTCAAGAAAAGCACGGTTTACAGACTACAAGGTTAGCCAGGTTTGTAATTTGACATGCATGACGTCACTCCGGATACATTGTTTTGGTAGCATTCCAATTGGAAGCGAGCAAAAGAGACGTGATTTTTAATGAATTTTTTGTGTAATTTTTAATACAAGAGAATCCGCGTTTATTTTACATCTTAATTTTTATTTTAGTATTAGATTTACATCACTCGTTGCAAAATCGCCGCAATGGGAAAGCTGTGAGACCAAAATATCCAGAGTGACGTCACAAAATGGCGATTCAAATTACAAACCTGGCTAACCTTGTAGTCTGTAAACCGTGAAGAAAAGGACTTGTTATTTCATAGAAATCGATTTTGACATTGGGGAATTAGACATGACGCAGTAAAGGCTGGACGATAAGAATTGACAGTAATCGTAAATTGAGTTACAATGTTTTCAGAAAAAATACATTTTCGAACGCTGTAATTCCAAGTAAGTCGTGCCACACGCTGTTTACAAAGTTTTCTGCTTACCACTTAATGATTAATAGGCTTCTTTAGGTTTCGTTAAATAATTCCGATTTTAACAAGGAATTAGATTTAATTAAAAATATTGTCAACAACAACGACTACTCGGACAAATTAATTTATAAAATACTAAATAAAAAACCGCAAAAGATTCTTTTGTCGGATATATTTCCATTTCCTGCTCTTAATGACGGAAGATGGGAAAAATTTCCCTACATCCTGAAAATATCAGAAATTTATTAAAAATTTTAAATAAAAAGTCTATCCAAACAAAGTTTGTCGATACGAAGAAAATTTCGCTAGTACATATTTATTGATAGGTATTTTATGCACTCAACTGTCAGTTTTTATTTTATTTTGTTATGGAACTAGACCTGTAATGCGACTTCTGGTTCGAAGCTGGGATTCATCAGAACAGGCCAGGACATTCCATGAAGGCATGAGAGCGTCCTTCAGACACCACGCTCAGTCCTAATGAGAGGCTGGCGGACGCCTGAAGAAGCCCTCAATTCCGAGAGAATCCTACACCATCTCCGCCCTAATGAGAGGCGAGAACTTGCAGAAAATCCCCTGCGGAAGCTACCGTTAGGGATCACTCAGCTCAACTCAGCCCACCAAGATTGAGGGGAAGTGACAGTGGCATGCTTGTGCGACTAGCACTGCGATTAGGAGCAAATGACGCGGTTTCCTAAAAGTCTGATCATGCCAAGAGAGAAGAACAGACGGTATAAAGGAGTAAAATGTCCCTGACGGGACAGGGCCTATGCCCTCCGATGGTAGGCGGCTTCGTGAGCTATTCACCGTCGCCTTCGACTACATAATGTTGTTGTTCGATGTAGTCCTTTAAAGTCGAGTCGCTGACGATAGAGAGGAGAAAGAGAGTAGAAACCGAACTGATGTGGATATTCCACCGTGCTCCTATGGAGAGCGGTTCCCTTTTGTGTTCGCACCAAACAAAAACTACCGGTTCAGTCCATTCAAAATTGGCCTTTATTGCCTTCACTGCTTTTACACACTGAACACCAGGTGTCCTTTCAATTTTGAGTGAAAACTTATGTTTCCTTTTTTTATACCACCAAGTCCTTTCCAGTTGAAAATTCAAATCTGACTCCCACGAAATTAAAATCTGAACCTGACTTTGAATCTCCGGTTGAAAGTTTAATTTTTACTGCCAACTCTACTCCTCGAGATCTTTAACTATCCAAAAGAAAACTTAAGATCATATCAGACGATACCATTTTTGCCTTACAAGACGACCGTGAATGCACGTGAAAATGCACAAATCAACAAAAGGTGGATTCAAATTGCGATGGGACGCAAATAAGTGCAACGTTGTATTTCTGTTGTGCGAATAGGATTTTAATCGAAAAATTATCAAGTGTGGTTTTAGGTTGCATTATTAGATATGAAAAGATTATGACGAACTTAGCTTGCTTCGTGGAAATGGAATGTTGACGATATGATCGTAGGATCATGTTGCAAAAATGAACGAAATTTGAAAATAAATAATTTATTTTGCAGGACTTACTGGGAATCCGAATAATGATAATTAGGAAAATTATGGAGAAACCAGGTAGTGATATTGATTAGGAAAATCATTTCCCATGGATATGGTCATGGGCTTTAAGCATGTGGCCGGGTTTTAGCTGGGTCAGAACCCTGAGTTGATGATGTCCTTAGCGAATCATGGTTTTACTTAGACCACTCTAAAGACAAAGACCGACACACTTCGTTCAACAATAGCGCAAGAGAAATCTCCCAACAGAGACAAAAAAAGAAGCTCAAAACGATAAGTAGATCGTAAAATAAATTCTAGTAATTTTACCTTAATTTAACCTCTATTCTAGGTAAATCCTTGGTGCAGTGAGATTGTTATATTTCTATAAAAGGGTTCATTTCATAGCAAACACCTTTCTTGGGTATCCAAAAATTGTAGAAAAACAAAAAAGTATACATACATATCGATAATTCACTCAAGTATGAGCACCGATATTGCCACCATATATGTATAGAACCGTAAAGGTGCGTCCCTATCTCTCTAACCAGCGAGGAGTGTGTTATGAAATTTTAAATTTTCAAATTTAAACTCGCGCCAGTATGCATCCACTGCCAAGTTTTTCTTTCTGCCTATTTCCTAAGTGGACCGCAATCGCCATACTGCCAAGCCTCTCTTTGGATTGTCACCCGACAAGCGCGGTGAGTGGAAAAAAATTTATTTAATTTGAATAATTTAATTTCTTCCAATTTAAGGTTTCGAACATTTCCTCCGTGAAAACTTTTGTAAATTTAGTTTAGTGCAATAAATATATGGGTTTGAATTTACAGGGTTGTTTTTAGTTCGTGCTTCCTTATAATTTCATAACAAGTCCCACTCTTCGATGTAATCATAGGAGCAGACAATATCTCACAAGCAAAAGTAGTATTTGATAAGAATGGACCTACATTTTACCAAGTAACGGATGAAATACATATTATGCAAATACAGTTGGAAAACACTGACCTGGATGTACCTAATATGAGGCGATAATCAAAAATAGAATAGCGAATTAAAAGCCGAAAAAAACTATAAACATGCTCAGTTGAAATGAAAATACTTCTCAATGATGTACCGCCTATTTACAGCCAACCTAGAAGATTCCCAATTAAGGAAAATGAAGCCATCAGGAACGAAGTGGAAACCTGGTTAAAAGAGAAAATAATCAGACCATCAACATTTCCATTTACGAGTCAAGTCGTGGTCACAAAGAAAAAGGACGGATCACCAAGAATCTGCATAGACTACAGAAAATTAAACAGCCGAACGATAAAAGAACATTTCCCTGTGCCGTTAATGGAAGATATCTTAGACAATTTGAAGGATGCAAAAATTTTCACAAAGTTGGACTTGAAAAATGGCTATTTTCACGTACCTGTGGAGGAATGTAGTAAGAAATACACATCATTTGTAACAGCTGAGGACCAATTTGAATTCAATCGTGTACCGTCTGGACTGGCAAATGCACCATCGGTATTTTTGCGATTCATCGCATTGGTATTTCGTAATATTGTCAATAAAGGAGTTGTGATAATAGCATCAAAAGACATAAACGAAAATATGAGAAAGCTGGAAGCAATTCTGAATGGACTTAAATTCAATTGGAAAAAGTGTAAGTTCTTCAAACACGAGGTACAATTCCTAGGCCACACCATTTCTAAAGGTGTTATATCGTCGTGACCTCCGAGCCCGTCCTGGTACACGATTTGGTGCTACTTTATTAAAACAACTTAATCGGGTTTCACTTCTTTATTCACATATAGTACACGTATTTTTATTATATTTATTGTTCACAGATAGTACACGTTAAATAAATAATTGTTACAATAGCATTCACTAAATAACTTTTCTTAATTATTACAATAATATTCACTTTCACTATATCTTAAAATTTTATCACCTGAGGTTACTGTTTTAGCGCCAGTAACGCTCACCGTATCCGTTTTCGCGACTACTCCAATACTAACTTTTTAGCAGAGCCGCGATCCCCATCAACCAAAACTTCAACCACTTTGCAAACGCTGCAAATGTCCCCATTGCAACATTTGGCTGTTTACTTGGTTGCAGAAGTCAGGTTAATTAGGAAATCAGCACAGCTCGCAATTGAATTATTTCCCAATTGGGAAATCGAGGGCTTTTCCGCTTTTCGCGCATGCGAAATAACCCAAAAAGCTCTGTTGTTTTGGGTCATTGCAATGCTTCTCTAAAGTGCATGCGAAATAACCCAAAAAGCTCTTTGTTGTTTTGGGTCATTGCAATGCTCCGCTAAGTACATGTGCTGTGTAATCACCTTGCGATGGTGCAGCAATCATGTTTAGAT